>CM060962.1:174433817-174676317 GCA_030765045.1 Tenodera sinensis | reverse complement strand
TTCTCTACTCACTCTTCTACAAATAAGTCATGCAATTTTCTGTATGTTTGAAATAGAGATGTTGCATATTACATTCACAGCGGTTTCTCTACTCACTTTTAGGTAACACATTCACATCTCTTTCTCTACTCAGTCTTCTATAACCAATTTTCCATAAAAAACGTGATTTTGCACCAAAAAACACTTTTATCCCCACTTTTAAAATAAGTCATACCATGTTCTGTATGTTTGAAACAGAAGTGCTATTACATTCACGCTGTTTTCTCCTTTCACTTTTAGGTAACACATTCATATCTCTTTCTCTACTCACTCTTCTGTAAACAATTATCCATAAAAAGCGTGATTTTGCACCGAAAAACACTTTTATCCCCAGTTTTAAAATAAGTCAAACCATGTTCTGTATTAAGCCTCAGCACTTATGTTCATGTTCCGTATGTTTGAAACAGAAGTGTTATTATATTCATACTGTTTTCTCTACTCACTCTTAGGTAACACATTCACATCTCTCTCTACTCACCCTTCTACAAATAAGTCATACAATTTCGTGCATGTTTGAAATAGAAATGCCATGTATTATATTCATACTGTTTTCTCTACTTGCTTTTGGGTAACACACTCATAACTGTTTCTCTACTTACTCTTCTAGAAATAAGTCATACAATTTAGTGCATGTTTGATATAGAAATGCTGCATGTTACATTCACAATGTTTACTCTACTCACTTTTAGGTAACACCTTCACATGTCTTTCTCCACTCACTCTTCTACAAACAATTCATATCAGCTATACAACTTGAATGTTTGTATATATCTAACTGTTAATTTCGAAAACCGCTTAACCCATCACCGCGAAATTCGGCACGTATATGTATTTTTTTCATGGAATTTTTATGGTAACAATTTTACTACACAATATATTACTTTCAAATGGTTTTCTAATTGCTTTTCTTTTATGTTAGCGCATTCATGTATCCTCTGTTTGCCCTTCAACATACAATTCATATAATATTCTAGGATTAAAATATAAATGCAGCGTATTACGTTCACATGATTTCCTCTACTAATTCTTCCTTTACGAGACACATTCAGTCTTCTTTCGCTATTCACCGTTCAACATATAATTAATACAATTTGCTATATGTTTGAAACAAATACAACGTATTACATTCATACCACTTTCTCTACTCACTTTTGTTTTATGTAACAATTCACATGTTATTCCCTATGGTTTATCAGCTTCATACATACCAACGCCTATACATATCTTATGTTGAAGAGTGATTAAATTCCAAAACAGGTTGATCGATCGCCATGAAAGGTGACATCTAATTTTTTTTCATGGCGAAGATTCTTATACAATCCATTTTACCACGCAATGTATTACGTTCACGTGATTTTCTCTACTCCCTTTTCCTTTACCTAACATACTGCTCCCTCTTCTGCAAACAATCCATACATTTTTCCATACCCTTGAAATATAAGTGCAACGTAACACATTCAATGGGTTTTTTTACTCATTTTTCTTTAGTAAAACCCAATCACATTTCTTTCACTACTCCCGCTTCGACGAACAATTACGAACAATTCATACAATTTTCTATATGTTTGAAACATAAATGCGTATTTCATTCACATGGTT
Source organism: Tenodera sinensis (assembly GCA_030765045.1). Lineage (NCBI taxonomy): Eukaryota > Metazoa > Arthropoda > Insecta > Mantodea > Mantidae > Tenodera > Tenodera sinensis. The sequence continues at coordinate 174,674,679 of CM060962.1, read as the reverse complement.
TTATTAACCAGCTTTTCTTTCTGTAGTATTTGTTATTCTTCAGCATTGCTTTTGCTTAGTGTCGCTCCAGTGTTTTAATAAAGAACAAAGAAATAGTTAAACAAGTAACGTAATCACAATTGGTGTCCGGAGTGCGACGAAAAGCACGATATGGAGCAGTTGATGAAACAAATGTTAGCCAAGATGGACATAATGGGAAATGAAATGAATTCCGGAATGCGGCAGAGGAAACAAATATGAAAACCAAATTAGAAAAATGTAAACTACGGAATAGAAAATATGGGAACAAAACTGGAAGCCAAATTGAAAATGTAAACTCCGAAACGGAAAAGATGAAGACGGGAATTCCAATATGAAGACAGGTCTATCGGAGAATACTAACGAGCGACTGGCCGGGGTAAAGGAAGCCATGGAAGAATTCGACGGAAATATGAAGGACCTTGGCCAACGTGTTAACGTCGTGCAGTCAATCACAGCAGCAAAGAACTGAACTCCATAATGGAACAAATGCTCGACGAAAACCTCAAACTGGATATCTATGGGGGAGGCCTGCTTTCAGCAGTACACGTTTTACAGCTGAAATGATGGTGTTTATGAAATATTTTTATGTATTTCTATATCTCTTGTATCTCGGACATTACTCTTAACAATTGCGACAAGTAGTTTTAGTTAGTTAACGTTTTGCCTTTCAGGTTTATCTAAACAAGTATCTTCTCCCACAAAAAACAAGATTTCACAAAAACAGAGGCGAAAAACGCCGAGCGAAGCTCGGTCGCCCAGGTACTACTTCATAAAGTGTATAATGGTTTTGTAAATATATAAGCTTGGTAGGGTTAGTATGTTTAATTGCTTGAATTTATATGACTCATTAAATTTTAGTTTGCCTAAGTATCGAATTGCCCTTTTCTGTAGAATAAATATTTTACTAAAATTTGTTTTAGATGTGGTTCCCCATAGTTCAATTGCATAAGCCATAGGCGAATGAATGAGGGAGTAGTATATAGCTATCGCTGCTTCAGATGGAATATACTTATTTAAATATTTAAAAACAAATAGGTTTTTGCTGATAATTGATCCCAGTTGCTGTATATGTCCAGCATAGGTAAGTGATTTATCTATATTCAATCCTAGAAGTTTTACTGAGTTTACGCTATGGACCACATTGTGGTTTATGGAAAGCTGTAATGATGGCTCAACTGTTTTAAATCCAAAGGTGATTAATTCGCATTTAGCTGCATTTACATACATATTTAGATTACTAAAGTACATAACTATGGTATTCACAGTATCATTGATAGTTCTGCCTAATGTACACAAGTTTTTATTACAAACTGAAATGGTTGTATCGTCAGCATATTGAACTAGTCTGGTGTTACTGGGCATAATCTCATTTATGGCATGAATATAAAGAATAAATAATAAAGGTCCTAATATAGACCCCTGTGGTACGCTATAAGCTAGATTCTGCATCTGTGAATGATGTTCATTGTTTTCTGTATTTATGGTCACTGGTTGTTTTCTATTCGACATAAAGGATTTTATTAATTTGTTTGCTATAGCTCTAATGCCTAAATTGTGTAGCTGAGTTAATAATTTATTTGTGTCCACACAGTCGAAAGCCTTTGTAAGATCTAATAGAACAGCAGCGGTGTATGTATCTGATTCAATATTTCCTATAACCATTTCCACAAGGTCTGATAAGGCACTGATAGTGGATTTATTGCTCACAAAGCCATTTTGTTGCTTGGGAATCAACTTAAACTTAGTTAAATATTTTGTTATACGATTATGTATGATACGCTCAAAAAGTTTAGACAATGCTCATAGTATCGATATTGGTCTATAGTTATTTATGTCCTTTTTATCTCCCTTTTTAAATACTTGTATAACCTTAGCTATCTTCAGTTTGTCAGGGAAAATGCCATATTGAAAGCAGGAGTTTATTATTTCAACAAGAGGATTTGCTATTTCATGGCTACATGCCTTTATCAGAGAGGTAGGTATACCATCAAGGCCTGCACTGTTTTTAGATTTTAAAGTCTTTATTACACCTAGAACTTCTTTCTTACTTGTAGGATGTAAAAAAATGCTATTGGTATTTTTTGATTTGTCAGACATAATTGTTGGAACTATTTTTAAATTTTGATTCAAGTGAAGGTTACTTCCAACTGAGGCAAAGTGATTGTTCATTATTTCAGCTACTGCTTTGGCATCCATTATGGTAGTATCAGCAACTTGAATTTGAATGCGTGAGTTATTACTTACAGGTCGAGACCTGCGAAATTCATTAATTACTTTCCACCTAGCTTTACTTACATTTTGAGAGCTTAGTATTCTATTGCTGATGCTACATTGTTTGGCTTCAACTACAGATTTGTCATAGACTTTTTTTAGATTTTTTAACTCAGCATCAGTGAAATTTAAGTTATTATTGTTACTATTATTATTATTACTATTATTATTATTATTATTATTGTTGTTATCGTTGTTATTATTATTATTATTATTATTATTATTATTATTACTATTATTACTATTATTATTATTATTATTATTATTATTATTATTATTATTATTATTATTATTATTATTATTATTATTATTATTATTATTATTATTATTATTATTATTATTATTATTATTATTATTATTATTATTATTATTCTTTTGCACTGTAGCAGCTTTGAGGAGGGTTTGCAAATATTTTATTTTAGGAGTGATCCATTTGTACTTTGTAGTTTTTGAATTATTTCTACTTATAGCAATGGGAGGACAATATAAGTTAATGTAATAATACAAAGTGTGATAGAGCTTATTTGGTTTCTCTGTAGGGTCTTGTACAGCAAATACCTTTTCCCAGTTTTCATTAATTAGGGCACGCTTAAGTATTTGCAAGTTGGTTTTACTAAAGGAATTACGAAATTTTGTGATGGACTTAATATCATTATATTTTGTAGGACCTGCATTTATACCATTACAAATAATACTCTGTGCCAAATGATCTGATAAACAAGACTGAACAGTGTTGACCCTGTAAGGTACGTCTGTTATATTAGTGATAATATTATCAATGGCTGTCATTGAATTGTTGGTAATGCGAGTAGGTTCATTAATAGTAGCATGCAAGTTGCACTCATTTAAAAGATATTGAAACTTGACCTTATGATTCAAGTTTTGAATAAAATCAATATTTATATCTCCTAAAATTATATTCTACATCTAGTATTCACCAAGATTTGATTTAGCAGTGAATTCAGTTTATCAAGAAAAATATTTAGGTTTCCTTTAGGTGGTCTGTATAAACCAATGACCATGATCTTAAATCTTTTAATTGCAATGCTTACTCCTGCCAATTCTACATGTAGGTACTTTAGAAGCTACTAATGCTGGACAAATGTTTCTTCTGATCTCAGAGGTTATGGAAGCTGTTAACCACAGTCAGATATGCAAACTGTTCAATAAATCCATGTGTTTATTGTGGCCTAGTGGAATACAACATGACAACGTGCTCCTCTTCCTAACAGATGCGGCCCCTTACATGGTAAAGGCGGCAAAATCGATCCAATCATTTTACAGTAAGGTGGTACATGTTATGTGATTGGCCCATGCTTTTCACTGAATTGCGGAGCAGGTCGGATCAACATTTCCAGAAGTAGATACACTAATTTCCACAGTAAAGAAAATATTTTTGAAAGCACCAACCCGAACTATGTATTTCAAAGACAAAGTCCCTAGTATAGCTTTGACTCCGGCATCACTTTTAACACACTGGAGTACATGGTTAACTGCATGTGTAAGCATACACCACTGTGACAATTTTCAAATAGTGAGAGAAGCGGTGAATGGCTTTGATAGGACAGATTCTAAGGCAACTGAGGGTGCACAGGATCTATTTTCTGATACTCAAATCCAAGGTAAATTAGTTTTCATTAAATCAAATTTTGCATTTTTGAGGAAACCATAACCTGCCTTGAAGAAAGTGGCATGACATTGGATAAGTCGATTGAGTTAGTGAGGATTGCAGAAGAGAGGATATAAAATGTAAAAGGTGAGATTGGGGACAAAATTAGACAGAAACTAAAATTTGTGTTGGACAAAAATAAAGGATACCAAACAGTTTGTCAGATTGCCGATATCTTGTCAGGAGAAAACTTCAGAACTGATAGTTTTGAACAGGATTTAACAGGCAGTGCTACAGTATTTTTCAAATATGCACCTATAACACCTGTGGAAGAGGAGAGAAGTTTCTCAAAGAGTAAAACAGTTTAGGCCAACAACCATGTTCCTTTACTTTTGATAACTTGAAGATGCCTATGGTGGTGTACTGCAATGCTAAGTAAGGTATGTTTATCTAATGGGTACAGTAACTATTTTTCATATTTTATAAAATTGAAAATGACCTGATGAATTTTGAATTTATTTATTATCTAGTAGCAATAATTGCATTATTTCTTAAGAAAGTTAATTTTAAAATGTGGTTATTTGAACCATATATTCATTATTTGTCTATGACAGCTATAAATTTATTATTATGAAAGAAACTTAATTTTTGTTAGGTCATTTTTTTTTACATGTGCATTTTTATTATATTTTAAGGGCATTTTATAGCTCATTTTTAGAGAATTTTTAGGTCAACAACTTCCGGGCTCTAATAATAACCATCCCAAACGATTCACCAGTATATTGAAATGTGAGCTTAGAAGTGACAAAAATAGATCCCATGGAGGTGGTGGGAAAATTTGTGCAATAATCATTGCAAAGTACGTAATATACAGCAAAATACACCAGTTTTATATGCAATTACACACCAGTTATGCTAGTGGTGTATTTCAGTCATACAACTGATCTTAATTGAGGAGCGTTTTTTCAAAACTCGATAGATGCACAAAATGTGTTTCTGAGAAAAACGTTTATTCTATTTATTGGCAATACTAATTGGTTACCACAGCAAATATATTAATCATTCAATTCTCCTTCCTGATACTGTCTCATTGAATGTGAAAAGAAACAAATAGCATAGTTTAACAGGTGCAAATTTGGGGTTTGAAAATGTGGAGTTTTTTCAAAAGTCGATAGATGCTGATATACATTTCTGCGTGAGCGGGAAATTAAGACATGAAATTCCGTTATTTTTGTCATTTATTGTTTTTGTTGCTTTTTATTTATACATTTATTATTTTTTATTTATTTTCACCTCTTTATAATACCTAATGTACTATACAACCAACATATTAACGTTTATAAGGGTTATTTTATTAGGTATAAACTTGGAAACTAAGTACTGCTACATTTACAATATCAATATATTTTGTTTTACTTATATAATAAACACATTGAATACACACAAAGAAATTTCAAACAATATTAATAAGTAAACTTTCACCTTTATTAGTGCTTGTGCAGTCTGTACATGGTTCTTAGTTTGTTTCTCTTTTCCACATCTGACTCTGTCTTACTCTTCATCAGTCCCAGTTTGCAGGTTGAGCATGTGTCAGTGTGTGGTATATGAAATGAAAGATGGAAGAAGCTGTAAAATATGTTTTTATATTTTGACAATGAGCAGACTGGTAGATTTCTTAGTCTTCTTTCGTTGCAGAAGTTCGTCCACATTTTTCTGATATTAAGTTCTGGAGGTAAATATCCTCTCCTTGATTTTACTCTTCCATAATGACTTTCTCTACATCTGCACTTCTTAATATCTTACTTTATAGCAGCAGTAATGCCCTTCTGTAATATTCCTGTTCTGTCACCTCTTCTGGTTTCCTTTGGCGCATTCCCAGATAAGTGCAATTTTCTAGCCAGGAGAGATAATCTGACTTTTGACACCCCTGTGATTCCTTGGAAACTTTAATTTTAGGATTTCTTGGAGTGCACTCAAGACTATCTGAACATGTAATTGCTGGAGTATGAGTTTTCCTTCACTTACATTTTGATTTCCTTTATTGTTTTTGCAATTCCTACCTCCAGCGCATTCTATGACTGGTACAGCTTCACAATCTGAGCTCCTGTCCATTGTGCATAGTACAGTGCAGTGTCTCAACTAAGAATAAAAATGCCATGTAAGTATAACAAAGCTTGTAGAAGCACCTGCCTGCTGTGCAAGGGGTCCCGGGTTCGATTCCTGGCAGGGCGGTAGGAATTTTTCTCCAGCCAAGATTATTCTTCATCCTTCCCTGAGTCTGGAAGTATGAATGAAAGTGTGAATGTGTGTGTGTGTGAATCCAACGTATAAAAACCCCCAAAGACCGAAAAACCCACCGTTAAATGAGTAACACCATTGCCAATAGGCAAGGTCGCCGATATGACCTCTGCAGTTAAAGGTGGGATATAAATGGAACAGAAAGCTTGCAGAAATTAATGTGAAATCCAAGCGCACAACCTGAGTTTGCCGTTATTGCCAACGATGCAGCTGTGTACCAGGCTTGCAGAAATGATTGAGGATTCCAAGAATCACAACAGTGAGATGGCAGTCAATGCCAACATGTGTTTCATAGAATTGATGTTGTTAAACTTTGGATTATAAAATCATAAAATTGCATCTATCAACCTTTGCTTTAACATGCTAATGGCTTCATTGCCAGATGCAAGGCACTAGAAAACAACAACCTTTGCTTTAACTAAGCTATCTATCGAGTTTTGAAAAAATTGCTGATATTCCCTAGCTTCTACACAGGACAAGAATCGAATTTTGCAAAATCTGATTTCACAGAACGATGCAGAAGGTGAAAATTATGCCGATGCTATATATAACTCAATTTCGTAAAATTCTGCATCTATCGAGTTTAGAAAAAATGCTCCTCAATTTATATCAGTAAGTTTTGTTTGGCAGTATAATTCATGTTTTTTCTCCGTGTATTGTTTGGCTGTAGCAAGATGGAGATGAATACTGTTCCTCCATACACAGAATCATCTCCTTTATGCTACTTATCACTTCAGTAACATATACAATATCTTCCCTGTGCATGTCTCATTACCTCAGAAAATTCTTAGCAATGCAGCGGCCAAGATCAGGACTAGGAATGCAGCGGCTGCAGTGGCCAAGGTTCACGCTAGGGGTTAAGAGAAGTAAATTCCAGTACCACTCTTTGAAGAAAATTTTAAACTTAACTTTCAAAAATGAAGCATAAGTAAATAAATAAATAGTACAATATATTTTCAGGGGACATATTTCCCCCACGTTAAATCTGAATCCACAGCATTTCAGACCACACTGTTTCGGGCTTCTACTGTATTTGTGTAACGAACACAAAGACCTTACAGACATGCTTCTGTGTATATGAAACTGCACTGCTACATATGCATATATCTAGCGTTAGCAACAATGCAACAAATGTCCGTAACACTTTCACTGTCATTTCACTGTGTACTTGAAGCACCAACATGAACAGGCACAGCTTGTCAAGTTCTACACCCAGTACTTTCACTTCGACTTTCCATTGTGTATATCCTAGAAATAAACAAAAATACAATGCAACGAATAGCAACATTTATGTGTAACTAGTAGTCTAAATAATGAGAGTGCCTTGGGTAAAGGGGGGCTAGGCCATTATCCTGTTTACATTTAAAATATACATAATTTTAAATGGACTATAATCAATTTCAGTAGCTGTAAATATGATTAGTTAGCAAGTAATCTATTTTCTGCCAAAAGTCACAGGTTTGCAATAGTATCATTCCAAGACAACTTAAGCCTACACAATAAACCTGCCTCTGTAGTGTGGTGGTAGCGTGTCTGCCTCATGTTCAAGAAGCCGCAAGTTCAAGTCTCGCTTAGGGTGAGTTATCCAGATAAGGTTTTTTCCCAGAGGTTTTCCCCAATTCTGAGAAGACGAATGTTGGGTAACTTAAAGCTATATGGACCTCAGGCTCATTTGGGCATCATTTCACCCATATCATTCATTCACTGTCCAGTATGACACTGACACTGTGTTGGAAGATGTTAATAAAAAACAACATTATTATTATATCAATATGGTCTATTAAATGTTTTACTCCGTTAACATTCTTAGCAAATACCACTTGGGTGTCTGATATCAGAGTATGATTATCCTGTTTTATATACATTCATTAAAATATCCATCATAGATATGTTGTGTATAAATGTATATGTAAATTTGATATGGTTCTGCAAATACAGAAACTGAACTCTGTAAGACAACATCAATGACTTACATTGTTTCATATGGTAATTTTGTATTTGCTGAAAGAAATAGGTTATGATGAGCATGATTTCCATTATCCACAAGTAATATATAGCTTTGTATTTTCTTATGTGATTGTGTTATTGCTGTGTTTGCTTATTAACATGAGATTAACATGAGATTTAACCCTTTGCAAGAGAAATGGATGGCCTGTCCAGACTCTCACATGCAAAAACCCATATATGGGTTTGGAGTCAGAGCTATTGCAGTCAACTCCTCTCACCCAAGTAATTCATATATGCTGCCAACACATAGCAGGAAATGTTCTTTCACATGTTGGTCCTCAGTAAATCCCTGATTTTGCAGTCAGCAATTTCTCTCATGGTTCTCTCCAGTGAAGGAATAAACAGTGCGGTGATTGAAACTAGTAAGCCATATTTTGTTTTGTTTTTCGACAACGGCAGGAAAGGAAGGGTTGATGGAGGAAGACATTGTACCTTCATTGAACAAAGGTGATAGTGAATCATCAGATTTTGTACTCGGGGATGATGAAAGTGATATATGCGAGAATTCATGTGTAATAGCAAGAGTGATGTTGGTGACGCTGCAGACCACTTCTAGCTGGGCAGAGCTCATCTACTATCCCAGTGCACAATATCTTGCAGTGACCTTCTCATTTTGATGAAAACTCGCTTCCAATAGAATTTTTCGGCCTATTTTTTTATGAAATTATGCAAATAATTACTGAGGAGACCTGCACTCAAGGGAACAAAAAAATTGTACCAGTAGGGATAAGGCGACCCTATCGTCCAGTGTCTGCAGACACTGCAATGAGCCTGCCGAAAGACTGTCAGGATATGCGGTCCACCTTGTGTTCAAGGGAGGTCTTCTATCGCTTTGGAAACTAAAAAGCTCAAAAGATAGACCCTTGCTCAGGATTATGGGTGAAGTCTTCAACAACAAACCTGCCGGAAGAAATTTTTGGTATGGCATGTTTGGTGGAAGATAATAGAGGGGGAGGAGAAAACTTGGTAATCTCCCAGGAGAGAGTACTCCGAACTTAACTCTGGTCCTCCTGGTAGAGGGTTTTGCGATCGGGGTGGTAACCCATCCAATAAAAATCTGATGTGCTGCACTCACATGACTTTCTCTACTCTTGTACAAACTGTTCATACAAATTCTTATTCCTATATCTTCTTCGTCTTAGTTGAGATAAACATTTGTACAAATTATCTTATTGCTTATTTCCTTGTAGTTGCAAGGGGAAAGTTAGAATACATATCGCTTTGAGCGATAGTCAAATCTTTTAAAGCTTTGAGATTCTCTTCTCTTTGCACACTTACCATATAAAAAACTGAACAACGATGATCCATTTCACAAAAGCTTTAAGTTTTCCAAAACTCACACACATAACAAGGAATATCTTTGAAATGGTTTACCCTACAAGAAAATTCATTGAGACATAAATTGTGTATTTTAACAAGATCTACATTTTTTGTATAGTATGATTTGGTTAATCTGTAACGGTTTACCAGTTATGCAAAAGTCGTCCAGAGCAAATACGACAACAGGGGCTATAGCCAGAAAATTCACGATATACATTTCATTTGCCATAAAAATATCTCAAACATATGACATTTTAATCAAAAACATTAGAGCCATTTTCAAGAAAATCAAAATTTTTGAAAAATGTTTCATGTAAAGGGTAGTTTAGGGTTGGGCTATTTTCTTCAAAATCTTCGTATTGCATCCCTGAAAGACATTAAACTTAAATACCAATTTTGGTTTTTAACCAACTTTTTGTTCTTGAGTTATGCTGTCCACAGACTGACACACAGCAACACAGGGACATTTTTCTAAAAATGCTTTTTTTTGGATTCAGGGGGTCTCAAAGCATATATTTCCGGTGAAATCTCGACATCATATTTTTGGGTGGAATACAATACTTCCCCTACTTACCAGTAGAGAAAGTAAAAATGTACTTACTCAAAACAGCTCAGAAGAGAAATAGTAGGATGGATGCAAATAAGATGACGGAAGTAAGAAAACAGATTATGAATAAGGGTACTGCAGAAATACTAAACATCATGGCCTGGAATGTGAGAGGAATAACAAACAAAGAATTAGAAAAAGAACTCTTAAGAGCCAATGTAGACATAGCCATGCTGTCAAACAAAACCAAATGCCCAGGAATAAAACACAAGTTAAACTTGTTTCACAAAATCAATTTCAGTGACAAACTGCAACACCGTATCGATGGGGACCTGGTCGTCACCTAGAATTCACTGCAGGGTAGAACCCAGACCAAGGGATTAGCACTCTCTAGTATATTGCAATCAACCAAAACATGCAAGATAGAGAGTTGTACTCTGCATGTATGACAGACAGGGACTGCCACACAAAATATGGCCATGGTGGCGCTAGTGTGACCTGTCACAACCATGTTAAAACAACTTCTGACTGATTGGAATGCCTAAAAGAAGTCAGCCAGGGTTGTACCGTGTCCTTGATTGTCTGTAATTGAGTGCCAGCCACCTCTTCCCAAGACTTTTGTCAGGACGAATAAAAATGGCAACAGAAGTACTGCTGCACATCCCTAAAAGAAGAGCATGTGTGAAAAACACTGTCAAACAACATGCAGCCTAAGCAACTCCATCCGCCTCCTCATTGCTTGGAATACCCACGTGGCCTGGGGTCCATATAAGTACAAACTGGTATCTGCGAGAGAGTAACTATGAAACAGTGTGTCTGAATGTGCCGAGAAACTGTTGCCAAGCCTGAACAATGCTCATAGAGTCGCAGTATATGATGAAGCTGTCAGGAACTGAACTGGAGATAAAAAGAAATAAAATATGGCAAACATCTTGGCAGTAAAAACTGAGCTGCTGTCCAGAAGTCTGGACTTGTAAGCCTCACCGTTGTACACGAAACTGCATCCTGTAGCACTCCCCCACCTGGGCTCCGTCTGTAAATACCAGAGCAAAAGTCTGATAACGTCCCAGGAGCTCGGTGAATAGCTGGCGAAACATAGCCCGAAAGCTTCAGGTTGAACCACGCGCTGGAGTTCCCAGGGAGGACAGCAGCCTGGAGAAGATCATTCTATGAAGGGCATATGGAGATCATGTGCTGTGAGCAGTTCTTGAAACCTTATACCACTTGGACGCGAGATAGTGGTATTCCATATATAATGGTCGGTGAGGTCTGGCGCAACACGCACTCAAACGGATGACCTGGGTGAGCAGCCAACCGTGCCACTAAGAAACAAAGTTATAGCTTCATTAGTGACAAATCATTGTTAATTACATTTGATGCCTGCTTGAAAACTACTTATATATATAAGTTCAATTTGTATTTGTAAATATACATTATGTTGGTCTTATAACTACAGGGAAAATTTGATTGTTTCTCAATGGTCCCTGTTTTCTTTTTTGTGCCTGTATATAGAGGAAACAGCTTATTGGAATACACCAAAACCCAACTGTGACATTTTACCCCCATTATGGTGCGGTCTGGTTATACTTGGTGATACATCTGTTGGGCTGTATTAATACCGCCAACTGTTCGTAAAATATAACCATGGTAAAGCTACAGCCATAGTTATTGCATCTGTTATGTTGTCTCAAAAGCCCTTATTTTTTAACCATTGCACAGAAGCCAACTGAAGATTTTAAAACAAGATTCTGTTTAGACGCTGTATTAAACTGTGGATGTCATTGTATTGCTCGTGTGTGCATGGTTTTGTCTTGAATTGTTTTAGAGCAGTATATGCAGTTATAGCTACTGTTATTTTTGTGTTTGCACATTAATGCATTAAATATATATTACAATATTTAGCATTCGGAAGTGATTTTATCCAAGGGTTAGAGTAAGAGGAATAAGATTTGCTGAAGGTGAGTAGGTTCATCATGTGTTCTGTGGTAATGATGTTCAAGCATTACTATTCTTTGAAAGCATGTTACTTTAACTGTGATATTTGAGGACAGAAATAATGCTTTTAATATGTAGATTGACAGTACTGCTTTTTGATGTAATGTCGGCCTTAATGAATTCTTGGGAACTGCCGATAAGCTGTTTCCCCTATATAATGTGTTTTATGCTATACTGCACATTTCCATTGACATTGTTTGTTTGGTCCCACTGCGAGCAGAGCTCAGCGACGTTGAACACATCATACAATTGGAACATGCATCATTATTAGTAGAATACCAACCACCAATAATACATTATTCCCCTCTATCTTTATAAGAAGAGAAAAGAAAAAAAGTAAAACACACAACATGCTATAAATCACTATCATGTATAATCTGCCATATATCTGTTGATGAGATATTAAAGAATTCTCCAATAGTATATGGGGAGCAAGCATATAAGAATGACTTCAAATTTTTCTTACAGACAATGTTGACTATGACTGCCTAATAGCTTGGGATAACTTGGAAGGTTGTTATATATTTTTATTGCAAGGTAGTAACTTCCTTATTGAAATGGTTTTAAGTTAGTTACTGATCTATGCAAATCACCCGCATAGATCATGTGATCATGCACAGCAAGGTCTGCTGTGAAGTTATCATAATTATCTGTAAAGTAGTTTAACATAGAATATGTGTATTCACCAGCACGAGGAGGAATTTCTTGGGTTCTAAATCATGGCTTACGAGAATGAGAGGAAGCAACACCACAAAAAATACTTACAGCCCGTTTTTGTAGGGGAAGGTTGGGTGATATTAGATAGTGGGAGGTATCAGACAAGGGTAGTTTCTAACCTTGGGAATAGATGGCAGAAGCAAGCGACCAACTAACATATCCCTCAGCGTTAGTTGGCATATGTATGAATTGGGTTTAGGGGTGGTGAATCATAAAGGTCATTAATGCCTGGGTTTTGAGTAGAATTGCATGTTTTTTACATTGTCATATCAAAATTTGTCTCGCCAATATTTTATTACTGGCCTATTAAGTCCTTTTAATTCTTACCAATTTATATGCAGAATTATTAGGAAACACCCAGAAGCTTGATGAAAAAGTGTGTGTGTGTGTGCATGAGAGAAAGAGAGAGAGAACGTTGATTAATATCATGTAAGACAATTATAATATATGTAGTGTCTATTGTGCCCCTACTCCCAAAAATATTTTTTCAGACACATTTATGTCACAGTCATATCTTCAGTGATCTAGAAACCAATTATTAATCTTTTCTGTTTTACAGTTAAGTCCCAAAGAAGCCAGTTGCCTTGATAGTTTCTTTTATTGTAACAGGAAAACATTAACATTACAGCTATCAAACTCATGAGACAGGTAAACCACTTGGCCTGGACTGACTCTCGATAAACTTTAACTATTCCATCTCCACAATGAGTCGCAGGTGCATCTGAAAACATTTGGAAGCAGCTGTACAGGAAAATGTTTTTCTGGTTGCTGGAAGTTTGCATAATGAATTCATCTCTCTTACACACAATGCATATGGAAACCCAAAATAAAAACCTTTATTGCACAGAAAACTTCATAAGGATCTGGTCAGAAGTTTTAACCGAACACATGGGAACACAGTGGACCAGTGTCACATCAAGTAGGTGTCATATTACTCAGGGCCCAACTTTAGAAAGGCTAAATGTTCTTCTGCACTTCATTCGGAGAAGAGAACATGGAAGTTGGGAAAATCTTTGTGTGGTATGTAGGACCAAAAAGCAAACAAAGTGAACAACATATTTTTGAGAAACCTGTATTTCGAAGCCACCTCTTCATCCAAATGTGTGTTACAAAACATATCACAAAATGAACATTTTAAAAATCTTGAGCATTATGTGTTATTCATATACTTCCCTGTGTAAATAATATTGTGATAAAGGAACCAATTTCAAAAACATATATGCAGTAAAATCCCACCAATCCAAAAATCTGCCTAATTGGAACAGGACTACTGTGCTTTTCAAATGGGAGGAGTTCTGATCTGTAGCCAATGAGATACGTTTACATGCACAGCATTGCAAGCTCATTACCCTCACTCTTCATATTTCTAGGTGCACGTCAAGCCCAACTTAAGGGGAAAGCAATATGACAACACAGCAGGACTACAATTGGTTACCGGCCTGGAGACGCTCAAGGACAAACTGCTTCACATTTGAAAAGCACAGTAGGAAAGAATATCTATCAAATTTGTTCTGAATTTTAAAACAGCAAAACAAAATAAAGATTAAGATTAAATTGGTTTTTCCAAGTAAAATTTAAAGTTTTCTTCTTTTTCTTTAGCTGATTACCCTCCCCTTATGTAGGACTTATACCCCCTAGGACTTAAAGCCAGTACCTAGGGACAGACGCCTGTCAGAGAGCAGACGAACCTATGGACCGGACAGAGTGAAGACCTGGAAGCAGGTGGTCAGCCAAGCACCAGGTATAATAGTGAGGAAGAGGATGTGATGAATTACAGGTGAAATGGATGATTAGTAAGGTGGTGATGGAGCAACTGGTGGAATGAGTGGCAGGGGAAGTAGGAGAACCTGGAGAAAACCCACCCAGATGCCACTTCATCGACCACGAATACAACATGTGGGTCCCTGGGATCGAATCCGGGTCACCTAGGTGGTAGAAAAACAGTAAAGATGTTAATTTATTAGCACAAAAAAATTATGAAATAAATACTACATGATTAAAAACTGAATCATGTCATCTATCTTATACACAAAAACTAAAAAATGGAAGGTCTAGACCTACTAACAATGTGCATAACAAAGTTTGAATGCAATTTTTTAATGAGAAAAGCAAATCAACACTTAAGAAGTGAAGTCAGTGATCTTTTGACACAATGCACTGAAACGACTTTAAGAGACAATGTTTCACCAACCTCCATTCCAACTTTCACCAGGCCACTCATGCTAGATAGAACCCAACAATGCTTAAACATATTACAGTAATTGGTATTTGAGTTTCAGAAAGTAGTTATAAAAGAAATTACCGCATACTGTACTAATTTCCTACTTTCAATCATTTAATACTTAACACAAACATTTAGGGTCAATATTGTATTTGACAAACATCCACCTAAACCAATTTTTCGCTAATCCAAACAGGGTTCGGTCCCAAATAGTTTGGATTAGTGGGACTCTACAGTACACATATTAGATACCCAGCCCTAGCTAGGTATAACCTCACATTTCTATCAAAGCTTTTGTTATTCATTATCATTACCATTGTTCCAATTTCCTAAGGCTTTCATGGCCGGTGTCAATACTAGATAGAGTATAATCCAGGTTTGTGGGCCATAGTCTAGTGGGCTCCTTCCATCTGGGAAGAAGGAGAAGCCCAACAGACCACGGCTCACAATTACGGATTATACTACAAGTATATTATAGTAACAGGAGATCCAAAAGACTGAACCAGCTGCGGTGTGTTTTGTCTGTATGGGTCCTCTGCGCTTGTCGCCGACTGCTGCTGTCATAGAACAGCGCGGATAAAACCATACAGCATTTTTAAAACTACTTTTAAAGGCTTTACCTCCAATATAATTATAGCAGATGCTGAAACTGGCCACTGTCGTCTATATATTTTTGGCACCTCTTTAGGAAATTATCCATCACTCGCCATAGTTAACGGTGAGAAATGCTGGCGATTTCCTGACATATTTTGTTTTAATTCTTTCGGTGTGTGTGGGTTTGTCTTGCACACTTTATGGCTTAAGTTACTCCAGAGATAGAAATTGCAGGGGGTTAGGTCAGGGGACTGAGGGGGCCACAAATTTCTACTAATGATTCTGTGTTGAAACACACTTTCAATTGTTCTCATCAAAAGATTGGCTGTATGAGCTGTTGCAGAGTCTTGTTAAAAAAGGGAAAAATCACGGTTATTTCTCTAAAAATACGAGTGCAAAATTGTATTCATGTATGTACAGGCGAAAACTGTTGACTACAAAAAAATCATAATAAATACACGCTGTGCAGTAGAAAACAAATGCTGAGCCATAGTACACTTTGAGACTAAGCACAGGTCAAAATAATAAAGCACATTGGCAATTATGCAGCTGCACGATATCACGTCAACTCAATACTAATTGTGAGCAGAGCAGAGAAAAACAAGTGATGCCCATGATCTTGTGTATATCAGCTGCTGTTATCATATTTCCACATTCACAGTGGAAAAATACCACGTAGCAGTTCACATGTATTTGGATCTCTCTGTATTACCATTATTATTACAAATGGAAGTATTACATTATGTGACACTACTTGGTTCCTGCAGCACTGTTGGTTTATTTGTAAATATATGCACAAACTATACGATACGAAATGAAGAAGTACTACTTATGACATTTTTGTAACTTTTTATGTGGATCAACAAAATTTCACTCATTTTTCTTCTTCTTCTTTGACACTACAGCCCAGAGTGGGCATCGGCCTCCTTCAAGAGCTTCCACCATTCCTGTATTTTAAGTAACCCCTTCCCAGTTTCTATATCCTGCTCTTGCTGTATCCTCTTTGATCCCTTTCTCCCATCGCAAATTAGGTCTTCCTTTACGGCGCTTGCCTCCCGGATCCAACAATAAAATCTTCCTGGCTGGGCCATTTTCCTCCACTCGGATGACATGTCCTGCCCATCTCAGCCTACTTAGCATTATACATTCAAACTTCACTATTGGAAGACGATAACAATCGAATTCAACAAAAAGGAAGGTATACTATGTGTTTCAGTACATTTGAGCATGATTGTGTAGTTTTATTTGTATTTAATAGAGTTTAATTCTTTTACAAAATTGCCTTCCCCTCAGAGCCATAAAGCATATCTGCTCGGGAAAGGTTAAAATATGTGAAGTGGTGATAGTTAACAAAACTGAAGAATATAAGGAAAAGGGTATTATATTTATCAGAAAAACATTTAATGTACAAATACTGGTAGGAGTGAATTAAGTGTGGTTCATAACCACCCAGTAACAGTACCCAGAATGGAAACAAGCATGGGAATGAAGGCAGCACTCAATATTTGGGGTTCACAACAGCCCAGTAATGAGAATGGGAATGCATATCAACGATCAAATATCAATAGTGAAGTGGAGGTCGATATTGTGCACTGGCAATTAATTTGTTTCTAACAGACCAATGATATTATTTATTTATGCCAACAAACTTACTGTTGGTGTTTTTAAACACACAAGCCGTGTGTGGGCAAAGTTTGAGAGGTAGAACTGGAACTTAAACATTCAATGCCACAACTGGGATTTGAACCACAGACCTTCCGCTTACCGGGCGGCTGCTCGACCACAGTGGCACCTTAATGGCTGCTCTACCACAGTGGTAGAGCAGCCGCCCGGTAAGCGGAAGGTCTATGGTTCAAATCACAGTTGTGGCATTGAACTTTTAAGTTCCAGTTCTACCTCTCAGATCAATGATATATTTTCTAGCTTGTGACTAGATAGAACTCTAGCAGCTATTTCATGGCACTGCCGCCTTGAATAATTTCTACAATGAAAAATCTAATATGCACAATATGAATCTGACATGCTATGCCCAGTAATGAGAAGGTTAAAGCTTGGCCAAGTCTTCTTTCCCCATGGGATCTTGCCTGCATGGTGAGTTGCTGCGGAACTTCCTCCACCACCGGGTCAGGTCTTTTATCTCTGAAGAATTAAGGAAAAAGGAATTTACTGTTTATGAAGAAGTACATGGTTTGGCCTCTAATGCTAGTTGTCGCACAATAGATATTATAGCTTTCAAAGCCAGTGGCTCTCGCAGCTATATTTTAGATCCCACCATCAGATTCGAACATCACAAAGGCCAAGCTGAAGAAGTTACTTTAGAAAAACAAGATCTATAATCCCGCTATAGACTATTATAAAAATAAATATCACCTTGCTGAGATAGAAGTCATTGGCCTGGTGGTAGATGCATGAGGTACCATATTGTTCTACTTCGTGGAGACTTGCAAACATTTTGGTCTTCCTGTTAACAGCCTGAAGGAGATTGTCATTGTAGTCATCAAGGGCTCTCTAAACATACCACGAAATCATTTGTATACACTTAACCATAATTAATCATGTTATGTTGTTTTTTATTTTCACATCTTTCTCTCATAATGAAGATCTTGTTTGTTTTGTCTTGTCTTTGTAGCAACCTGAAATTTCAGGAGGTTTTGTCAGGTTTGGAGAATTAATAAACACTCCCATTTTAATGCATGTATTTCAACTTTCTCATTCTGGTTATCGTTACCGGTGGTTGCGAATCAACCTTTAACTGAGCAATCAACTAACTGAAACACACATAGAGAAAATCCAGGAGTTCAATAGTTCTACATTAGGATTGTCATAAAGACACAGACTGCTTATAAATGTACAAAAAAAAGAATTTTAAAAATGAATAAGGTTTTAAAAACTGCATTATGTAATGATTAGGGCTAAGATTTTTATGATCAGGCATATATTTTTCAGCAAATAAGTGTAATGCTTTAGCTAATACTTTGGATAAAAATTTACTCTTTATATAAATAACAGCAAATGTGCAGCTTTTTCTTGTATACTAAGTATTTTAGAAAAACGCAAAGAAACCAGTTTGAAGAAAGCAAGGAATATTTCTATAACAAATCTATGAACATTTCTAATAACTAGGGCTAGGATTTTTAAAATAGGGTATATATTTCTCGCTGGATGTAAATACATGTTATAAAACAGCGAAACGAATTAACGTAATTTGTTAATTCATATTTATGCATTTATGGCCATTTCTCTCTGATAGAGCATATTTTAGTACGTAAATGGTCGTATTCATCATATTTTCATTCTTCAAGAAGTAAAGAACATTCTCATGCAATTTCTTTCTTCCATGTTACATTTCTCAGAATTGCACATCTCATTTTGTTTCCTAGGTAACTTCACAATAAACCTTGATGTGCATGATCGCAGTGCGAGGCATGCAGATGATTAGCATACCAGTAAATAGCTTAAAGCTGTTTCAGTGACTGGATGGCTCGGGAATATCTGAAAAGTAAATCACCTATCACATATTTCTGTGGGTAAAGATTACTTATCTGCTAAGTGTTTCGACAGAAAAATAAATACTGGTCTAATAAGAAATGTCTCATTGAAGTTTTGGCTGGGCCATCCATCGTCGCTATTGAACGGTTTCACCTTTACAAGTGTGTACCAATGTATCATATCCTGGGTGCCCATTGAGCAATGAAGGAGTACACCATGTAATGCTACATGTCCGCAACAAACGATGTTGAGTGGTGAGCCTGACACACAATTTAGACCGCGTCACACCTTTATTTCTATAACGCGTTTCTACCTGCACAGTAGAGGTCTGCACGGGCTCGGGCCAAGCCCTCGGGCAGGGCTCGGGCCTAATTTGAAAAATGCTTGTTGGGCTTGGGCCGGGCTTGGGCTGGACTAGGTCGGGCTCGGGCCGGGCCCGGGCTTGAAAATTAAGGGAATAAACAACTGCAAATGGATTTTTTAAATTTTTCAGCCAAGTTAGCTGAACATTTATTTTCAATGCTGTCTTATACCAGAATTAGAGGGTTTTGAATTTTAGTGTGATATATCCTTTAGTTTCCGAGTTACAAAATGTTGAATCCGGATTTTATTATGTTATGCCAAATGCTCTACACGACGAAATTAAAAAATGCCTCTTTTTTTAAGGTTCTATTATATTTATTTGATTATAATGTACAAATCTGCCATACAACTGTGTTTTATTAGCCTCAGCTCAAAAGACAATCTTTTTAAATTTTGTCGCTTGAAATTTCTAATATAAAGTTTTATAAGCTGCAAGTTTCTTTAGTAACTCAAAAGCGTTCAAAAGAAAAAAAAGTATATGGCAGATTTACTTGTTTGTGTTTTGGAATGATACGAAGAATTTCGTGAAAACTGCATCGTGACATTTTCAAAAAGTGAATATGGTGAAAACATAATTTTCAAAAACCTTAAATTTTAAAATGAAAGACATTGTTATTCTGCATTTTTAGGGTACATTATGCAACTACAAGTATTTGTAATATAAAAACTCAAAACACATTTAGTATTTTAAAGCCATGGAATACAAATGTAATGTTTTGCCAGATTTGTACTAAATTTCAGTGGTACATTCACTTAGGAGGCAAAAAATAATGTATCATATTTCTTGGTTACCAAAGTTTAAATGTCGAGAATAGCACAAATACCGCAGCATTTCTTTACTAGGAATTCTAATTGATTATTCTGCTGACACGTTTCAAATGCTGCTACTGATGTTGGTCAAAGCACAAAACGAGAGGGTTTGCAACTATATTATTTCTCACTACTTGGCTGCAATTCAATCCATTCCACGTATAATCTTACACTCTTATCTCGAACCCAAGGCGTATTTGATTCTTTTATACTGCTTTTATAGTAACGCATGTTTCCTCCTGCTTTGTAAAGTGTAAACACAGCATCAATGTTTATACATTAAGGGCAATAAAGATATAAACAATGCTGTAAATAATACGGACAATATGAAGTATGCTGAAAGTGAAAGAAATAGTAAACGCAACAATCTAGTAATTTTGCACCAGAATATATGCGGACTAAGATACAAAACACTTGAACTGGTTAGTTCCCTTGACAACATTGGTGAGAAACCAAACATACTCTGCCTTAGTGAACATCACTTAAATAAACATGAAATTGGTCAACTCAGGGTTGAAGGTTATCAGTTAGGAGCATATTTTTGCAGGGAAATGCTTCATAAAGGAGGCACATGTATATATGTAAAAAAAGAAGTAGCCTACAGCATGCTGGATATTAGTAATTTCTGTGTAGAGCAAACCTTTGAGGCTTGTTGCATAAAACTTGAAGGGCAATTAGGAGACATCTACATAGTCTGCATATATAGAGCACCATCTAGCAATGTCAAAGAGTTCATTAAGAAACTAGAGTGTACTTTAAATTATCTATATAAACCAAATCTTGAACTCATCATATGTGGAGATATAAATATAGATTTTCTAACAGAATCTGCAAATAAAACAGATTTAATGTCGCTATTAATGACATACAATTTATACCATATAGTGAATTTCCCAACTAGAGTTCATAATGAATCTAGTACAGCCATGGATAATATCTTCATAGGCAATGATAGGTCAAACTCTTCAACAACTTTTCCATTTATAAATGCACTATCAGACCACGATGCCCAGGTTTTATGTATAAACAATATTTATGACCCAGAATCAAAATGTCGGAAAAAAGTAAGGGAAGTGAATGATGAAAACATAAGTAAATTTAATTCATTGTTAGAACTAGAGGAGTGGACCACCATATACAGCAAAAGTGATATTAATGCTGCATTCAATTTGTTCCTAGGCATATATATAAACCATTTTAATGCATGCTTTCCTATAAAATATGTTAGCTCATCCATACAAAAACAGCCATGGATGACACAGGGCATTAAAATCTCTAGCAAAAAGAAAAGAAATCTATACTTACTGTGCAGAAATAGTAGTAATAACGAGCTAAAATTATACTACAAAAACTATTGCAAAATTCTTAGCAGAGTTGTTAAAACTGCCAAGGCACACTACTATAATTCAAAGATAAAGGGATCACAAAATAAAATTAAAACCATATGGAACATAATCAAGCATGAAACAAATAGGGCAAAAAGTAATGACAACCCCACAGCCCTTGTAGTAAACAATAACAAAATCAACGACACAACTGCAATTGCAGACAGCTTTAATAACTACTTCATAAACATATCCACAAATTTGAATTTAAACAATGCGAACAAGGGAAATGCACATAAAATGTTAAACGATGCTTTTGCTGGAAGAACATTCACTGGTTTCAACCCCATTCCCACCACACCTGGTGAGATACTGGCTACTATAAAATCAATTAAACTGAAAGACAGTGCAGGTTATGATGAAATATCAAGCAGAATAATTAAAAGCACTGCTAAAGCGATTACTATCCCCCTAACTCATTTATGTAATCTATCACTTCAGTATGGAATATTTCCTGATCAGCTAAAATTCTCAATTGTAAAACCTGTATATAAAAAAGGAGAAAAGACCAAAATGGATAATTATCGACCAATATCTCTACTACCCACATTCTCAAAAATTTTTGAACAAATTATGTATACGGCTACAGCAGTACCTAGAATCAAATAATATTCTAGTCCCTGAACAATTCGGATTTAGAAAGGTAATATCAGTTGATAATGCTATCTATAAATTCACTAATGGGTTATTAGAATCATTAAATCAAAGAAAACATGTAAACGGGGTATTC
This sequence comes from Tenodera sinensis, assembly GCA_030765045.1. NCBI lineage: Eukaryota > Metazoa > Arthropoda > Insecta > Mantodea > Mantidae > Tenodera > Tenodera sinensis. Next base: position 174,652,302 of record CM060962.1, on the reverse strand, counting down.
TGCGATTTATCTAAGGCTTTCGATTGTGTAGACCACCAAATCCTGCTAGACAAATTAAAATATTATGGCATTCAGAGAACTCCATTAACATAGTTTCACTCATACTTAACAAATAGGGTACAAAAAGTGAAAATATTGATACCTAATTCAAATATACCTGATTATTCAAGGAGTAAAGTTATAAAACAAGGAGTTCCCCAAAGTTCTATTTTAGGACCATTACTTTTCTTAGTTTTTATAAATGATCTTGCACCAAGCTTAAACAAGTTGGCACAAGTATTTCTATTTGCTGATGATACAACACTATTAATTTTGCATAAAAGTTTAGATGGACTTAAAGAAACCTCGCATCACATTCCAACATTAATGCAATCTTGGTTCAATGCAAATGGTTTGCAACTAAATGTTAATAAAACAAATATTGTAAAATTTACTACCATTAATGCCGCACAGCATAACTTTGCAATAGACATACATGGTAACTCTGTTCAAGATTCAAATGCTTCTAAATTTTTAGGTATACAAATTGACAAGCACCTAAATTGGAAAACCCACATAGATGAAATTGCCCCTAAACTGAGCTCCGCATGCTATGCATTACGACTTCTGTCCTCCTTCAGTGATGCTCATACATTAAAATTAGCTTACTTTGCGTACTTCCACTCGGTAATGAAATATGGTATACTCTTTTGGGGAGGTTCAACAAATTCAAAGAGAATTTTCATCTTACAAAAAAAGGCCATCAGAGTTATATCACACTCTCATCCAAGAACATCGTGTAGAAGCATTTTCAAAAACCTAGAAATATTAACCCTTACTGGAGAATACATATATTCACTGATGAACTTCTACATAAAAAATAAAAACTACTTCACTACTAATTCTGACATCCACAATATCAATACAAGATCTAGATCTGAACTTCATATACCATCAACTAACCTCACATGTGTCCAAAAAGGAGTGCATTACCAATGTATAAAAATATTTAATATGCTACCTAATGAGTTAAGGACCTGTAATGATAAGGTATTCAAAATTAAGCTAAAGGAATATCTTCTTAAGCATTCATGCTATACCATAAATGAATTTAACAACATCTAATGTAACCATTAGATCATTTTATGTTTATAATATTAATCCTGTTTATTGTAAATATTGTATAACATATCGACATGTTCCACATCCTGTTGCCAAGGCAAATTGTAGGATCTATGGAATGCAAATAAATGTATGTATGTATGTACTGATACAATTACAGCTTGTTTCGTGGCTGACGCTGTAGTAATGTTACTGCATCATTATTGTTCAGCATTCATGACATGAATCACTATATATAATACATCAGACATCAGGGCTATTGCCCATTAGTCAGCATCACCAAGTTGACACTTTCATTTTTCATAGCCCTTCTGTCTTATAACCAAGGTATATGTGGAAAAAAATATCTCGTCAGCATTTGATGCTGGTAACCAAAGACATTGAAGGGAATTTTCGTAGAAAAGGTGGTACGAGTAGCATTCATCAAGTGCGAGTATTGAAAGAAATTTTAGTGCAGCAGGATTAGTTATTCAAGAACGTCGAACTAACCTGAGCAGCGAATGCCTTTTTAAATGCGTCAAATTTATCTTCAATTTGTTAAGTGAATCTGTACGAATTATACCTTTGTGATTGAAATGCCACAGTTTTATATTGCCTTTTGCTGCATTTTTAATGTGTCTATTTTACAAAATATATGCTTTTTGTTGCCTTTATTTCATTATTTGTGTATTATTTATTAATTATTAAGCATTTTCTTCAGGTACATTTTATTTCAACAACCGATTGACCGTGACCATGAAAGTTACTTCGCCGAATGTATATTATTGTCTTTAAGTTGCAGACGACATAGACGTCCCTCATTCAATTCATTATTTTCTTTGCAACAATGAGTGCTGCCGCGCAAATAAATGTATAGATAAAGAAAGCATATGGATTATCATGTGTGTTTATTTTAAAATGCAATAATGAGTGTGGGTCTAACTTTGATTTTCTTTCAGTTTTCATTACGACGTTGTAGCTAGCAGCAAGATGCCGAAATTCAATGTTCCTTTACGTGCTAAATTACACAGTTATGTTAATACTTTTGGATCCGGCATATTTTGTACCGACGGTAAAGTACTCACATGCAAAATATATGAGCAGTCAGTGAACTACGAAAAGAAGTATTTTATATCACAACATATCGGCACAATCAAACACGGCTACAGGCAGAAGATTCCTTTGCTTCCAACAGTAATTGCAACATCCAGTCAGAAATCCCAGTTTGCATTCGACTTATGTAGCTTTCTTCAGCGCCAGAATCCCTTTCTGGAAATTACAGAATCCTACATTATCACAGTTTTTGGAGAAGTATACTAACCAATCTGTACCTAGCGAGTCAAGTTTGCGAAAATGTTACTTAACCGAATGTTACGATGACACAATGAAAATAACTAAAGATAAAATGAAAAATAAGATGATCTGGGATATCGACGAATATCGACGAGTCAACTGATACCATAGGTCGTTTCATTGCCAATTTGTTAATGCACGATAAGATCCTACAGAAGATGAATCAATGAAATCATTCCTGCTTACTACAGAGTGTCTTGAGAAAGTTAACAATCGAACTATTGCGCAGTTATTCACCAGTTCATTAAATTTGCTGCGGCCTGAAGAGGTTCAATACGACGGCTTACTTTTCATCAGTGACGCTGCATCATATATGAAAAAGGCTGGAATAGCGTTAAAAGTGTTATTTCCAAACATGCTTCACATGACTTGCGTAGCACATGGCTTTCACAGGGTGTTAGAAGAGATACGATGCCTGTTTCTGGATGTTGGCAAATGATATTTAAGTACATTGTACCAGATGTAACTCTGCCCCCCCCCCCCCCCCCCGCCTAACCTATCATAACGAGATGGGGGACATGTATCGCGGCAGTACTTCGTTTAAAACTTTGAAATTCTTTAAAATGTGACGATCAGTTATTGAATAGTGTAATGTATTATTGGGTTTCTCTTATTGCCTGTTTTAGTATTCATAATTCCTTTTTTCTGTCTATTTTAACTATTTATAATGTCTTTTTGCCTGCCTATTTTAATGATTTATAATGCCTAAATTTCCCACCTCCTAATTTCTGCTATGGCCAATTGCGGATAGCTTACATTGAGTACATTAATATTGTTTTATAATCGTATATTGCCCCGATAAACCCTTAGAAACACACCAATAACCTTTTGTTCAAACTTGGAAAAAAAGGTTATTTCTAAGGCTTTAACGAGACAATATCATGATCTCAAAACTATGAATGTACTAACGTTATTTATGCAGGTACCCAGCATTCGCTAGCGTATTTGGACCAAAATTGGATTTTAGGAAACAAATAAATGATAATGATAATGATGATGATGATGATGATGATGATGATGATGATGATGATGATGATGATGATAATAATAATAATAATAATAATAATAATAATAATAATAATAATAATAATAATAATAATAATAATAATAATAATAATAATAATAATAATAACAGTAATAGTAATAGTAATAATGATGATAATAATAAATAAATAAGAACTAGACTAACTACCTTAATTCTGGAGCCTATGATCCTCACGACATCTTGCTGCTATAGCGCATGCGCGGACGCGAGTATAAACCTAATGGAGAAATTGAAATCCGCTAGATTGGCAAGGTTTTAAACCAAGTGTTAGATTTTTTCAATAAATAGGTTCCTGTTCTTATACTCAACACATGCCTGACTTTCAATCTGTATTTCTTTTATGAATTGGATTTAACAAGTGAATATGTGCATCTTTGTATTTTTCCTGTCAAAAAATTGGGTAGTATGTATATTTGAACAGCCAAATATTGGACATTAATCAAAGGAAATACAATAGTTTGCCACACGATCTTGCATACGATTTTGTTCTTGCACACAGCGTTGAGAATGTGTATATGCTTATGTGTATGTGAAACGGCCCCGTGCCGTTCACGTGCAGCCCATATTAGGTAAGCACACCTAGGTTAGTGTGAGTATATGAACAGGATGACAGGGACCTGTGTTAAGAGACATCTATGTACTCCTACCATCAATAACCAGGTATGTGTAAACAATGTCTCACGCTTTCTCCACTTTTACAAATTTATGCAGGTATAATTGCTTGGTCAAAATATATTTACTGAAGTTGAATAAACATACTTGTATAATTTAGAAGCCTAAATACAGTAGTATCGCAAGGATTATTTTTATGCACTAATTCATTTTGCAAGGTTTATAGCTGATGCTTAATGATACCGGCTTTGATTTGTAACTGTTAAGTTCCATCACATATGTCTTTCTCCACTTCGTCTTCGGCAACGGGACCTACGTCGTCTTCTTCTTGAGCAACTTCTACGCCTCCTTCTCGAACAACTTCTACGCCTCCTTGTCGAACAACTTCTCCTTCTCCTTCTTCTTGAACAACTTCTCCTCCTCCTCCTCCTTCTTCTTGAACAACTCCTCCTCCTTCTTCTTGAACAACTTCTCCTTCGTGAGCAACTTCTCCTCCGGCACCTCGATCTTCTTCTCCGACAAACGGAACCGACAGCTTTTATAGAGCCCCAGGCTTTTAATGCCTTTAGAAGCTTTTTCCTTTGGTTTTCATCCACAGTAAACAATTTATCTTCGTTCGTGTCAGTTGGACAGCTCATAAGAGTTCTCGACACATCATCGAACGCTCTTAACATACACTGCTTTTTACGGATAGTTCTGTTTTTAACACTTGTTCTAATTTCGGGTGCTGCGGGCTTCCCCATTTTCGTATGAAGAATTTAGATTTTCGTTGCGAATTAGATTACTGGAAGGATTTTGCTTTCCCTTGAAAACCACATTTAGATGTTGAAATTCTATGGCAACGTGTATTTCAGTTGAACAAAAGCGAGTGGAACATACCGAAAACAAAAGTCCCACCGTGCCAATGTACAAAAGCTAAAGTACCTACTATATTTATAATCTTATCAGTGGCGGCTGGTGAACAAAATAAGGTGTGTGCTACAGTACCGCACAATGATTACACATTTTATATAATTAGTCTTACCTAATGCCGAAATATAAAGTCCATACGGCGCTCCTTCCGGCTGCAGAACTTATCGATCACCCTGGTATTAAACCCCTCCATGTTAGAAGCGATGCTTTTCTCCATGGACAGCATTGCCAGAGCAGTAAGACGATCCTGTGACATAGTGTTTCTTAAGAACGTTTTTACGCGTTTTAAGCATGAAAAACATCTTTCTGGCTCAGAAGTGGTCATTGGCGTTGTGATCAAAATTTTTAGTAAAGTTGTAACTTCAGAAAACGAATCTTGCAGACTGTTAGAAATTATGTATTGCAATAGTTGCACAGCCCCGTCAATGTTTCTAAAGTCAGGTCTTGCATACAGAACGCTAAGTTGTGTCTTTAGCATTTTCTTGTTCAGTGTTGTATACGTAGTCACAGCAGTTTGAAGTTCATCCTCAGGAAACTGACTTAAAAAGCTGCCAAAGAGTTTAGAGTTTAACAGCTTTGCTGCATCGAGATGACTAAGCGACTGAAAACGACGTCTAGCTTCCTCGATAATGCGGTCACACACTTCTTTGGCTTCTATTTTTAGACATTCTACCTTCTGGCGTTTGCTCATTGATTCAGGTGGAATCACAAATATATCATCGGCTGCCTCTCGAATGTCACAGATGCACTGAATGAATGAAGACACAGCATTTTGTACTTTAACAGCCTCAGTTGATCTTGATTGCAGTTGATTATAAAGTACATCAACATGAGGCATTACTCGGTGAAAGAATTTCAACCATGAAAGGAATTTGCTGTCTTCTAAATAACGCCGAAGCCCATTTGCTTCCAGACAAGTCTTATCATGGGCAGAATTTTCCAACTCCGAAAAGCACTGCAGCAATTCTTCCTGATTTTCATAAATGACATTAACAGTTCTGGATCTAAAATTCCACCTAGTTGCAGAACCACCAGGAACTCTTCTAGCCACCGCGGAATCCAGAGCTGCCAAGCGCTGTGGGGATCTTGAGAAAAAGGCAGGAAAAGCAGAGAGATTAAGAAAAAATATTCTGGCAGACTTATTCTGCGAAGCTGCATGTTCCATCACTGAGTTCAGTTGATGCGCATAGCAGTGAATATACTGCGCATTTGGAAACTGAGATTGTACTTTGGCTTGTACTCCACCAACTGCACCACTCATTACTGAAGCTCCATCGTAAGTTTGGGCAATAAGTTTATGACGTTTATCTCTGAATAGTTCATTAAGCACTTTTAATATGCTTTCAGAAATTGCTTCTGCGTTTTGTCCCTCTGATTGCAAAAAACCCCAAAATATGGAACACCCGTTTTCTCATATCTAAATACTAATACAAGCTGGTTCTGATGCGAAACATCTGTGGTTTCATCTGCCATAACAGCCACAAAATCAGCTTCTTGCATTTCCTCCAGAATCACCTCACGACAGACTTCTAACATACAATCTAAGAGTTCGTTTTGGATGGTTTTAGAGGTCCCTTTGAATATATGGTTTGAGTCCATGTGTTCCTTCACAGCACTATCAATGTTACTTACTAAATCTGTAAGGCCTAAAAACACGCCAGGATTTTCAGAAGATTCAGTCTCATCATGTCCTCTCAAAGCAAGCTCAAATGCACCACAAAACTTTATACAGTCAATTATGCGGGACAACACATACCTGTTTTTCTCTACTTGTAGATTATGCTTCAGCTTCGCCTCTTGATAAGCACGGCTTAACTGAGTCACAATATTTGTACTACCTAAAGCACTTAAATCTAGCACATTGTTTAAATGTTTAACATTTTGTTTGTGTTTGTTAATAAGAACATTAATATGTCCTAGGTCTGTCACTCCCGTCGTACTCCACGAATCACTGTTCCCAAAAAGCAAACATGGAAAACAGAAAAGAGCATTTCTTTCCTGACATCCACATATCCATGCATGCTCATAAATTTTGAGGTTAAATCGCCTGGTGTAAGAATTATTTCTCCCTCCTTTTGCAGGTTGCGTGATGTTTAAATGTGGTGTTTGCCTTCCTAACTGCTTCACTTGAACTTTTTCTTCTAGAGTCCTCCTAGAGAAGGATAATTTATTAGGCTGTCCACAGAATTCATTTTAGCGTACACAACACAGATATTGCTTAGCACACGAAACTGACGTTCATAACCTGAGTTGATAGAGTATTTCGCGGTTATTTGTTGCTGCCAAAAATAAGTAGTGCCAACAGTAATTGCTCCACATGTCCAACTCCCGAGAGTTTTATTCTCTCTGTTGCGTGCAAGGTCTATCACCGGCAACAGATAGTTGTCTCAACACCACATAGATGGCAGAAGTTGTATAACAGCAAGCAAAGTCGTTAGATGACATTGCAATCCTGCTATCTAGCGACTTTGTACAGAAGCAGCATGAATTAATGTGCTCCACTTTATGAGAGCACAACGATAGGTAAATTCAACCAATAGGAGAACAGATTTCAAAATCGTACACCTATGTTTCGCATGCGTGGATTGGTCTACATTCCCTGCAAAGGACTGAAGAATTTTGTAGCACCCAACGCATCACCTATCTCGTGTATGTGAGGCGTGCATCATCTTCGCACACAATGAGCAAAGAACACTAGCGCGCGGCATATAAAATAGTGAAAGTGAAAGAAAATGTGCACTAATAATTGAGTAAATATTTAACACAAAGAAGAAACTATTTTCTGCAAAATAATCATTGTGCTGTAGCACTGTAGCACATATTGACGAGCCGCGCCTGAATCTTATATATTTAAATGAGTAATTCTTACGATTTCGATCAACTTTTGTATTCAGACAGGGTTTTGCTTATTAAGTTTATCCATATAGGCGTCATTCCTGAAAAAAAAACCGCAATTTTACGAGTAACAGTCACAATTACTCTAAACCTTATTTTGGCCATAATTTCTCTTTTAATGGGCCAATTTTAACAACAAGCCAGGATATTAAAGGTCTCGTCATGGAAACAGTTCCAACAATTAGGATAAACATTTATATTTAGCTAACATTTTGCTTTTCAAGTTTATCTAAATAAGTATTTTCTCCCAAAAATCACGATTAATCAAAAGGAGAAGAAAGAAAATCCGAGCGAAGCTCGGTCACCCAGGTACTGTAACATAATAGAATGATCGCATTGCTTCAGTAATATTCACTACACAAATAAGATGAACGTCTAATTTTTGTAATTGTTGTTGTTGTTTGGGGTTTATGGACGCACTATCACACTCCGGGTAGGAGTAATCGATGTCTGCGTCCAATCAAAATGAGTAGGAGCTCTGATGTAAACGTTGCATCACTAAAGGAGGGTCGGATCACAGTTCATAGTTTCATTTTGCAGTTAACGAGATGACGAAGTAGTAGCCGTGGCAAACGGTTATCAGTAGTATACACCAAAGACGAGATATTCCATGGGCCATTGCCATAACGTTGGGCTAGTGTGCTGATAAATTGCGAGACAGAAAGTGTATGTAAGGAGCAATTTAAAAAAAAAACAACTAATAATAATAATAATAATAATAATAATAATAATAATAATAATAATAATAATAATAATAATAATAATAATAATAATAATAATAATAATAATAATAATAATAATAATAATAATAATAATAATACTAATAATACTAATACTAATACTAATAATAATACTAATAATACTACTAATAATAATACTAATAATAATAATAATAATAATAATAATAATAATAATAATAATAATAATAATAATAATAATAATAATAATAATACTAATAATAATACTAATAATACTAATAATACTAATAATACTACTACTACTACTACTACTACTACTACTACTACTACTACTACTACTACTAATAATAATAATAATAATAATAATAATAATAATAATAATAATAATAATAATAATAATAATAATAATAATAATAATAATAATAATAATAATAATAATAATAATAATAATAATAATAATAATAATAATAATAATAATAATAATAATAATAATAATAATAATAATAATAATAATAATAATAATAATAATAATAATAATAATAATAATAATAATAATAATAATAATAATAATAATAATAATAATAATAATAATAATAATAATAATAATAATAATAATAATAATAATAATAATAATAATAATAATAATAATAATAATAATAATAATAATAATAATAATAATAATAATAATAATAATAATAATAATAATAATAATAATAATAATAATAATAATAATAATAATAATAATAATAATAATAATAATAATAATAATAATAATAATAATAATAATAATAATGTCAATAACTGCAGGATAATTTTGTTTAAAAGAAAATTGCACAATCGGGCTCGGGTCGGGCCTGGGCCATGGCCTATACACTATTCTCGGGCTCGGGCCGGGTCCGGGCCATGGCCTAGACTATTCTCGGGCTCGGGCCGGACCCGGGCTTGATTGGTACCGGGCCGGGCCGGGCCGGGCCTAAGAAAGTCGGCCCGTGCAGACCTCTACTGCACAGTGAAGTTTATTAATTGCCTTACGCTCCCAATCTTTACTACATGGTAGCCGAAGAGATATTACTAGTGATGGGAGTATTTGAATGTATGTATGTATGTATTCGATGTATTGAATTTTTAAAAGTTCTCGAGATGTTCTCGAATCCCTATGCTGTATTCGAATACTTCCCTCGGCTTGTTCTCGGATCTCGTTTGTTAATTACTACTCTGCTGGTTTTGAATACTCTCGGAATGTTCTCGATTCTCGTTTGTTAATTGCTACTCTGCTGGTTTTGAATACTCTCGGTTTGTTCTTGGTTCTCGTTTGCGAATGTCCTGAGTGCTGTTTTCGAATATTTACTCGCATAGGTACAGGTGCACTGAATTGAATCCACTGGGCATGCGGCGTTATAGAGGGGAGGATTGAGCTGACACATAAGCAATTAAACTTGATAATCACCTGGCCAGTGCGGAATATGAGTATACCGTATACATACAAAATATGCTTTTACATGTCATGACCTTCCATCCCAAAGCAAACTGTTTCCAAACAATTGCTATATTCGTGATCCTATTTTAAATACCAAATCATGGGATAATGGAATGCACATTACGGGATCAGTTAACCAGAACGTATGGACGGCAATGTTATAAATTCGACACTAAATTCATATTTATAATGCTGACATATTGATTTTCAAGTAAGCATGTCATAAAATGGCATATCTACATGTACAGTACTGTTTAACATTGTAAATAACTTTAATAATAATGATGATGGTGGTGGCGGTGGTGGCAGTGATGGTGATGGTGATGATGATAATAATAATAAACAACAAAATGATTAACATGCATAAAGCATATATTGCACGGAGAAATGTAACTACATATAATAAAATATTTTGCTAGTGAACTTGCATTCGAACGCAAGAGATTTCGATTACTCAATACTACTACTAGTGAGTGACAGTATCCGAGAACTTGTATTCGAATGCAACAGATTTCGATTACTCAATACCACTACTAGTGAGTGACAGTATCCGAGAACTTGCATTCGAATGCAAGAGATTTTGATTAGTCAATACTACTACTACTGAGTGACAGTATCCGAGAACTTGCATTCAAATGAAACATTCAATTCTTAAAAGTATTCGAATATAGAGTATTTGATTCTTGAAATGATTCGATTCTGCCCTTCACTAGTTGCTACCTTCTCTAATAGAACAACATAATCTCAATAATACATTGCTCCATTTAGGATTTTTGTGAGCCTGGATAGATGCTTTAAGTGTCCTGTGAAGTCTTTCAATTTTTCCATTTGACTGTGGATGATATGGAGTAGTTTTTGTTAATTTACAACCACATATTTCTGTAAGTGGTTTGTAAGAGTTTTGATTGAAATTGTGTTCCCTGATCAGTCACTATTTGGTATTGTGTTCCAAACCGAGTGCTCCAAGCATTAAAACATTTTTGAAGCTACAGTTTCTGCTCAAATATTTTTAAGAGGAACAACTTCAGTCCAGCTCGTAAATGGATCTATACATGTGAGACAATAAATATACTCTTCCAATGGAGGTAGGGGCCCAATCAACTCTATGTCGACAACTCCAAATTGTTCGTCCTTGCTTGGAAACTTCCCAAGGGGTGTCCAAATATGTCTGGTGACTATTCTTCTGGCACACAATGCATATTTTTGTCCAGTGACTTATATCGCATTTTATTCCGCCAGAAAAATCTGGTTGTTAACATCTTCACAGAGGTTTTAATTCCTGGGTGCGCCATATTGTGGTAATGCTGAAAAATACAAAACCTGAATTTTTCTGGAATATATGGGTGCACACAGGTGGTGGACACATCACACCATAGTTGTTTTCTGCCTGGTGTTGTTTGTGTTTTAAATTTCAATGAAAAATGAGGGTTAAATTGTAGATTATCTAGTTCATCTCCATCCTGGGTTTGAGCAATTGCTTCATAATCATTTGGTTCTAGTTCAACTCTTGATAAATGTTCAGCAACTATATTTTTTCTGCAAGGTACATGTCGGATATCTGTGCTAAATTGAGAAATATACTGTAGATATCTCAACTGTATTGGCAATGCTTTTTCATTTTCTTGTTTAAATGCAAACGTAAATAATGAAATATCTTTCTTCTATCAGATATCAAAAAATATTTCACAGCCATACAAATGCTGATTGACTCTCGGTCATATGTAGAATATTTCTGCTGAGATGGAGAGAATTTTTTCGAGAGGAATCCAATCGGCTTCCAGTTGCCATTTTTATTTTGTTATAATACTGCACCTGCTGCAAAGTTCGAGGTGTCAACAAATAATGCCAATTCATACTTGGCATCTGGATTTGTTAATAGAGCTGCATGAGCTACATCATCCTTGCATTTCTGGAATTGTTCTAACGGCTGGTGGTGACGGTGGTGGTGGTAGTGGTGGTGGCGGTGGCGATGGTAGTAGTAGTGGTAGTGGTTGTAGTAGTAATTTATTACTGTCAATAGACTCAGACAGAGTGTCTGACATTGCCAGGCTATTTACAATGTTTAGAAAATTTATACACATTAAAGTTATTTTATACAAAAGGTTTGTAATAATAGTAGCATTTGTATCACAATATATACATAGTTTGTAACAATTCAAATTCAAATTATAGATCATCCACTTCATACAAACATTTATGAATAAGATAGAGCTTTAGTTTATTTTTAAAACAAAGTTTTGTACAGGACTTAATTTCAACAGGTAGTTAATTGCCAGTGGCGGCTCGCAGTCAAAATTTTAGGGTAGGCAAAGTGTAACAGTAACAACAACAACAACAACAACAACAATAATAATAATAATAATAATAATAATAATAATAATAATAATAATAATAATAATAATAATAATAATAATAATAATAATAATAATAATAATAATAATAATAATAATAATAATAATAATAATAATAATAATAATAATAATAATAATAATAATAATAATAATAATAATAATAATAATAATAATAATAATAATAATAAACCCCGTTTATCCGAAATATAGGGGGCGAAGTCATTGCGGATAACGCAAACAATATATTGTTTGGTTGTTTAATAAGAGCAGAGTGAATGAGCGTGACTTACGGACGAATTACCGCCAAAACTAAAATCACGAGTGTTGGCAGACTTTTTTCCAGGGGGGGGGGGGCACATGTTGGAAATTTGCAATCATATAATAATAATTAATTTGTGCTAAACAAAGACTGTTCTTTACATCAAAATTAAAAGTCAGTAACTGACTGCACATTAAGTTCACCAGCTTCCAAGGGGGGGGGGCGTGGCCCCCCTTGCCCCCGTTTCGCGACACCCATGACTAAAATAGATTAAGAAATTGAAAAATTGTCTGACTGCAGCTTTGTGTTAAATAGCTAAAACACTCCTCTTTTCATTGTCAGTGCGCCGCGAAAGCGAAATTTGTAATAGTTCACTAATTAAGTCGGTCATACTGGTATTACACAGAGATAACGACAGATTTAGATCTCTGAGATCTTCGTTCGTGGAGTATGACTGTTCGGAAAATGTCGCATAAATTCGGATTTGGGCAGGCAAGTATTCGGACTGCTGGCAGACGCGTCTACGCATGCTCGGAGTGCATAAACAGACCGAATGTTTCCTTATCCCTGTTCAAGGGCCTCGTACTGAGGAAATGGGGCCGGGCAGGCAGAGGTTAAGCTAGCCTGCTCTCCACTACCCAGGTTCCATGCGTATCATTTCTGCCGCGCGTTTCAAACACGCAGCGCAGTTTTGATGAATCGGAATTGAGATTAAAGGATTTGACCATGCGCTGGTCATTATAACCGAGAAAACTTTTCTTGAACTGCAATTTAGGGGAAAATGACGCTTCAAATGATAAAATGCAGAATCATAGTTAAACATTATTTGTTGATGTATTACTATAGGGTAGGCATTGCCTACCCTGCCTACCCTGAGGAGCCGCGCCTGTTAATTGTACAGTATACTGCCTACAATATAAGGATCAGTATTTATTTTCTTTTTATTCACTGTTATTCTATGAAAGTCTATATTTTGTCTTGTGTTATGCGTATGTATTTCACTATATATCTGGATATCATTTGTAAAATTTAAAGTGTCCTTTGCAACTCTATCAAGAGCTCTTGCAGACTTCAAGCATTCAGGGGAAACTGAGTTCTGTTATTCTACAAGTATTCGGGCAAAACAAGTATTTAATGACCAGGAAGAGGAGAAGCTAGTCGAATATATTGTCAAAATCACTCACATGCAGTATGGGCTTAGAAAAAAGGGTGTAAGAGAACTTGCTTATAGGTTTGCAGTTGCTAATGACAAAAAGTCTTCTGAGAATTGGGATAATGAGCATATAGGTGATGAAGAATGGATGCGATGGTTCATGCGTAGGCATGCTAATGCACTTAGTGTGAGGAAACCAGAAGCTACAAGCTTGTCCTGATCTACCAGCTTCAATAACACAAATGTCAATGCATTCTTCTCGTACCTTGAGTGTCCACATCCGTTTTGGGCCTATTGCACCACAGAGAATATGGAATTTGGCTGTATACTGTGCAAACTCCAAGTCGCATTTTAGCTCCCAAAGGAGTGAAACAAATTGGAAGCTGAACTTCTGCCGAAAGAGGTAGGTAACACTGTTACAATGATAGCTGCTATAAATGCTAACGGGAATCACATGAACTGTGTGCTGGCACCAAGAATAAAGATGGAAATAGTTTTTGTGCGATGTTTGTGAAAAATAAACGCTAAATTTAACAAGTGTTCCATCAATAATTCATTATTCTTGACAATTTCTTTTGTCTTTTTGAGGCCAGAACTTCCAGACTTACTGAGTTGCTAGTGGGCTTCATTTGTCATTAATGTTTTACTATAGTAACACATTTATAAATACAATTTTGATAAAAGATGTTTTTGTTTGTTGCATAATTAAGTGTTTCAAGGTACAAGATGACATGTGCCAAGGTACACGAACATCCTGTACCTTGGAACAAGTATGATGCTTTAAAAATGTTACTGTATGCATATAATTTTCTTTACAGTAAGGAAAAAAAAATGTGCTTATGCTTGAGTACACCTCCCTTGACACATTTTCTGCAATACAAGATGAAAAATCTACCTACTATCAGATTTTCTAGCAAACATCTAAAAAGTGTTCCAAGGTACAACAGTCTCCCCTACTCCTCTGGAGTTGTGGATGCTATCAAGATATAATGCAAATAAGGAAAACAGAACTCTAGTTCCTTAACAACTTTGTTAATAAATCTTTGGGAAGTACTGGCTGCGTTTCTTAAACTGAAGGGCATAACATTGAATTCATAGAGACCAAATTGAGTAATTATTGCTGTTTTTGCTTTGTCTTCTTCAGCAACTGGAATATGGTAATACACTTGTTGAAGATCAATCTTGGAAAAGATTTTCTTGTTCTGAAGAATGTAACTTGCATAATTGATTCTTGGAATTGGATATCGGTGTGGGAGGGTCCTGTCATTTAGATGATAGTCTATACAGACTCACCATTATCCATTGCATTTTGTTGTTAAATGTAGCGGATTAGCCCATTGCGATTTAGATGGTCTAATTATATTGTGATTTAACAAAAATTGAAATTCTGTTTCTGTAATGTTTAATTTATGAGGATCTAATTGCCTAGCTTTACCGGTGATCCAGCTGATGTCTCAATATGATGTTGAACATCATGTTTTACTTCCTTCATTGTAACTGATGGTTTAGTTATTCTAAGAAAGTTCTGTAGAAGTCTAAAAAATTCACAAGAAGAATAAAGTGAACTTACAGAAACTGTGTTGTCACATAATCTTGCTTCCACTAAAACCTTGAACTGTTATATATATTTCACAAACAAAAATTGTGACATCTGCCTGACATTGCAGGTGACCATAAATTTTTACTTTCTCTATTGGTAAGTAGGGGAAGTATTGTATTCCACCCAAAAATTTGATGTCGAGATTTCACCGGAAATATTATGTTTTGAGGCCCCCTGAATCCAAAAAAAAGCATTTTTAAAAAAAGGTCCGTGTGTGTGTCTGTGTGTCAGTCTGTGGACAGCATAACTCAAAAACAAAAATTCGGTTAAAAGCCAAACTTAGTATTTAAGTTTAATGTCTTTCAAGGTTGCGACATGAAGATTTTGAAGAAAATAGCCCCACCCTACACTACCCTTTACATGGAAGATTTTTCGAAAATTTTGATTTCCTTGAAAATGGCTCTAACGATTTTGATTAAAATGTCATATGTTTGAGATATTTTTATGACAAATGAAATGTATATCTTGAATTTTCTGGCTATAGCCCATGTAGTCGTATTTACTCTGGACGACTTTTCCATAACTGGTAAACTGTTAGAGATAGACCATATTATACTATACAAAAAATGTAGATCTTGCTAAAGTACACAATTTATGTCTCAATAAATTTTCTTGTAGGGTGAACCATTTCGGAGATATTCCTTGTTATGTGTGTGAGTTTCGGAAAACTTAGAACTTTAGCGAAATGCAACAACGTTGTTCATTTTTTTATATGTTAATCATGCAAAGAGAACGGAATCTCAAATGTCAAAAAGATATGACTATCGCACAAAGCCTTCTGTATTCTAATATTCCCCTTGCACCTACAAGGACATAAGCAGTACGATAATTTGTACGAATGTTTATCTAATTTTAAAATTTATCTAATTTCAAAATTAGAACACTATGGTTTTAGAGGACAAATTAACAAATTGCTAGCAACATATCTTAAAAACCGTGTCCAATGTACAGAAATAAACTGGAAAAAGCATGATATTATACACACTGTTAAATCGGACTATAACATAGTAAAGTCTGGGGTACCGCAGGGATCAGTACTGGGACCTACACTATTCTTGATCTATATAAATAATTTACCTGAACCGGAGAACAGCAAGGTGATCTCTTATGCAGATGATACATCTATATTATGTTGGAATGATGGTCGAGAAGGCTTAGAAGAAAAAATGACAAGTGCAGTCTGTGAAATATCACAGTACTTACTAAATAATGGGCTAACATTAAATATAGGGAAGACAAAAGTCATGACATTTCAGAAAGATAATGTGAATATAAACATTAACAATATTGCAGTAGAACAAGTAAAATGCTTTAAATTATTGGGAGTACACATAGAAGGTGATTTAACCTACAATACACACATAGAAATACTCTGTAATAAAATGAACTCAGGGCTGTACCTATTGAGACAGTTAGCAAAATATGGTGACATTGATATTCTTAAATCAGCTTATTATGGCATTGTTTACCCGCATTTAACATATGGAATTGAAATTTGAGGGGGAACGAGTAAAACCAACATGAACAGATTAAAGATACAAAAAAAATGCATACAAACTATATACCATCTTCATTTTCGACAATCCTGTCGGGAAACATTCAAAACTCAAAATATCCTAACTGTGATCTCACTTTATGTGTCCAGAACTATTATGCTTGTTAAAGAAAAAAAGAAGTTTAACTTTTTCAATAAAGACTGCCATAAATATGACACAAGAAGTGCAAATGATTACCATAGGGTGAGCACGAATAAAAGTCAAACCAATAAGGACCCATATAAAATAGGAGCTATATTATATAATAAATTACCATTAGCAGTTAAAAATAGGACAGACTCAAAATTTAAAGCTACTCTAAAATCATTTCTAATAGATAAATGTTTGTATAATATTGCTGAACTATAATGAATGTTGTATTTAGATGTAAATATTTAATGATATGTCTTGTAATAAACCAATGGCATTGTAAACTACATAAATGATACAAGGTTGTACTATTGTATTTTGTATAATAATTAAGTATTAATTATAGTGTGCTATATATGATATATCCCATGTCATGTAAAATGATCAGTGTATGAATAAATCTAAATCTTAACTAACATGGAGATATAGGAATAAGAGTGTGTTAGAATGGTTAGTACAAGAGTAGAGAAAGTCATGTGAGTGCAACACATCAGATTTTTTGTTTTTTAAATCAATAAGTGGGACAAAATTATGCAGGAAGTCAGTGCTTAGTATGCCTTTAGACATACTGTAGCCTAAACTTAAGTTCAGTATTTTGAAGCCATAGGTATTAATTTGTGTGTCATTAGCTACATAAAGATTAAAATTACTGCGTTTTGGCTTATTGCTGGCTGGTACTGGTATAACGGAGTTGTCTGCTCCACTGTCAAACAGAAACCTTTGTCCCGAAGTTTGATCTTTAATAAATAAGCAAAATTGGCAGCTGGGTATTATTTCTGTGGCAGAACTATGGGCCACTGCACTGTCTGCCATGTTTAGTTTCCCTTGTTCATCCAAAGGTGGGTACATTTTTCAGGTAGACATCACGAACCAAATCGAAAATGATAATAGCAATATTTGCCACTCTTTCTAAATTTGGGGCGACTTCTACTTTGGCTGCGGGATCACTGTGAACTGTGATTCTGGCTTCTTCTGCACCTTTTTTCTAATTCTTCAAACCTAGCAAGATCTTGAATCGACAGAGCAGATGGTGTTGTTTGGGGTAACGTTACTGCTGCTACAGAAGGTTGCAGTGTGGCTACCTATGCTTCATTAATAGTTTGCATCTCAAATATGTGGTCTGCCATTTTATCAACATTATTGTCCAAAATGCCTTTTATATTATTAGGAAGCTTATCAAGCCACAGAATTTTTAAAGTGTTTTTGGAGACATTTGTTCTGCCACCACCTTTCATTTTTCTCAATAGCTGGCTGGGTTTTATATCACATAGCTCTATTTTGCCTACCAGTTTCTTTATTTGGCGTTCTTTGCTTTCTCTAAACAGCATTAGTAGCCTTTCCTTTTCCAGAGAATACTTATTGTTTTTGGTGCTGGTTACCAAATCCTAAATATTTTCAACTACTCATCATCATCATTAGCAATATGGTTTAGGCCATATGGCCTGCTCTGCTCCACACGTTAATTGAAATGGTCATGCCAACATCTTCTGGGTAGGCCTATGCTTCTTCTTCCACGTGGTTTATAATTATATAATATATTAGGTAAGCGAGTTCTCTCCATTCTAAGTACATGATCATGCCATGCGTTCGTATATTTTTGTATTATTTGTACAATGCAGAGTACATTTAACTTGTCCCTGATATCGACTTTACGTCTGTGGTCCAGTAAGTTAAATCCTGCAACTGGTCTTAGAACTACTCTTGGCTCTAATCACGTAAGCAGATAGTTAAATTTTGTTGTTTCAGTCATAATGCCAGCAACTGAAAATTGTGCTTTTGCCTGGCAAAATCATATCTCTGGTTTCTCGATCCAGAGAGGTGGCAATTAACTCTCACCTGGTCCTTTTTTGTATTTGTATTACATTTTTGTTTTATTTCTATAATGCAGGGTACATTCAACTCATCCCTGATATCGACGTTACATCTGTGGTCCAATAAGTTATATCCTACAACTGGTCTTAGAACTATTCTTAGCTCTAATTGCGCAAGCAGATAGTTAAATCTTGTTGTTTCAGTTGTAATGCCAGCAATTGAAAATTGTGCTTCTGTCTGTCAAAACCATATCTCTGGTTTCTCAATCCAGAGAGGTGGCAATTTCACTCTTACCTTGTCATTTAAATGTTACCTGTGGTACTTGCTGATATTTGAGCTGGGCTTGTATCTGCGCTGGTCCTTACCTGTTCCTTTTCCATAATCACATTGGTGGTCAGCACTATTTTGCCCTCTTATATTGATTATTATACTTTTACATAAAAATATGGTGCTCTCTAAAAAACGGTTACTATTACTGCTATTGCTCTCTTCAATATCATTGTGAAAAATATTGGAGAGCAAGAGGATTAATGACTTCATTGTCAGATATCCAGCATTAGCTAACAACAACTTTTAAATTTATTTTGAACAACTTAATAAATATTTTACACACTCACAATATATTTATTTTTTCATTTACTGATTTACAATAATCATAACAACTGTTTGCAGTCATACTACCAACTATGGCAGCATCTATGTCATGTCATTCATATCCCTACACATCCATGGTGAATGTCTGTAACACTTTGAATCTGACCATAAAACCATAAAACTGTCTCCTTTGACGTAAAATCATAAAAAGACAACTGCTCCTGTACATTTTAGGTCAAACCATAAAAATTAACAAGTATGCAGAATGTTAAACCAGATCAGCTTCACCATCATTAAAGTATTCTTTGGTACATAAACTTCAAAAATAGCCAGCAGTTTTTTTTTTTTTTTCAGCTGATTTACAATTTGCAGTTTACATTTACAAGTTGCTGTTCCAAAGACAGCTTATAGACAGTAGACAATCTATTTCCACGCAGCTTGAACCTTTGATGGACGTACTATGTGCTGAAACTTATTCATTAGTCATGGGATTTCTTTAATGTGAAATTTACTTTCGATAACATCATATTGGAAACTAACAGAAATTGTAAAACAAGTATGGGAAATGGTTGTGACAATGTGACACAGAAGGTAAATACGAAAAAAAAAAAAAAAAAACACCTATTGGAAGGAAACATAACATTTAGAAAGGGAGAGGTTGCAAAGCAGAAGAGAAATTTTGCACAATGTTACATTTCACAGAAAACTGGTAAGAAAGTCTGTTCTAAGAAATTTAAAGTCAGTAAGGAATGTTCCTTCTTACACAGGATCATTCATTCCTTATCAACAACAAAAAAGAAGACAAACGCCGATGTTGAAGATGCCACTTATGTTACTAAGAGAAGAAAATACACAAATACTAAAGACAATTGTAAAAGACTGCATCTGCAAAAGAAAATTAATACTTGAAAAGTGAAACAGAAAAATTATCATTATTTATTTATGCCAACAAACTTACTGTTGGTGTTTTTAAACACACAAGCCGTGTGTGGGCAAAGTTTGAAAGGTAGAACTGGAACTTAAAAATTCAATGCCACAACTGGGTAAGCCCGGTAAGCGGAAGGTCTGTGGTTCAAATCCCAGTTGTGGTATTGAATTTTTAAGTTCCAGTTCTACCTTTCAGAAAAATGATCATTAATAACCATGCAGACTACTGCAAATCATTTGAGAAGCAATCATTGTGTGCTATTTATTTGCTTATTTAACTGAAAAATACATTTGTTTTATATGTAATATTTACACTAGTGTGGATGATATTGTTAAAAACACATTTTTAACAGGAATTTATGTATTTTGTTCAATATTTTGTAAAATGACTTAAGGAATAATTTTGAAATATCCTATTATTTTGTAAAGTAAATATGTTTGTTGAATATAAATATAATTTTCGTTACATTAATGCCTGTGAACTCCACTTTTAATTTTAAAAACTGTTTAAGAGTAAAATATGGACATTTTAGTTTTACTTTTTGTGTTATACGTGAACTATAGAAAATAACTTAAGTTTGGAACTACACAGTGTTCAGTTTTATTTGTGCCTTTACTTACCCATTTATGTCACTTTTTGAAGCAAGTCTACAATTACCTAGGAATGCACCTCCGTTTTGTGCCATCTAACAATGTATAGTTGTGGTATTGCTATCAGCATTGGCAGCTGTATTGATGGTTGGTGTCAGGTGTGCTTTTTAGAGTAATTGTGATTTTTTAGCTGCCCCCTAGTGACTGTTTGTGGAGTTTACATGACTACACCATGAGGTTGTCCTTTGTACCTGTCCACGTGATATGGAAACAGGTCTTCAGAGCCTTGAGTATGATGCAGCATATCATCGCTACTAGAGTGCAATATGAACCACTACAATGATGATTTTCTGGATGGGTATGAGCAATTCCAAGAGATACACTGTATAATTCTAAATTAAATGTTAAAGGGTGAGACAAAATATATGGTTAGACCCCAAAAGGAAAGCATTCATATAAATATTTGTTGTAAATATAGTTTATTTTTCATGCTGGTAAGGATTTGTTGAGTACTGAAAATGTATTGCCATTTTCTCAATTTTATAAAAAAGAGTTGTTTAAAAATGACATAAATGTTAAGTAACATGTTCAAATTAAATATGTATAAATATAAGAACCACATATATTTAATGTTAAAAGTGTAGGGAGGATAGATAAAGATCGCTTCTCTAACATTACAGGAACTGTTTAGCGTATAGGAGGGTTTCAAAGTGTGCTTCACGGGAAATAAATGCATACGCGTATGAATACAAATGCATTATGTAAAGAGGTGCCAACTTTTTTCTTATTAGCGTCCTAGTCTCCGGAAAGTAAAGATATGTTTTATTACACGCGTAGATGCGGACGCTAAAAGTGATCTAAAATATCTAATAATGTGAAAGGACTATCAAGGAAGTATATTCATGTGCAACAAAAGTTAATTTAAATGTAACGAGTGTAATATTCAACGTGAAAGGTGCAAATAAAAGTGATATAGTAAAGTTACATCCTGTGTTCGTTCATTTGACCCATACCATGACCTGGGGTAGAAAAAGAATCTCATAGCTCAAAGCATACAAAGCAACGTATTAATAAAAAGACAGCACCAAGGGTAACCCTGACTATTTTATGTGGCATACATAACTTACTAACAGCTATACACTTAGGTATTCTGTATCTTGAGCTGCCTAACCAAAAATAAGTTCATTTCTTACTTTCAAAACATGTCTCAGTGTGGAAGATCAAATGCTTAATTTAAAACACCCCCTTCTAAATAATGCTGAGGTTTCAATATTTTTTTCATGTATGGCTTCTGTTTTACCTAGAAAATCTAATCTATTAAGTTTTCTATCTTGACCACCTCTGTAGCGCAGTTGGTAACATGCTTGCCTCTGGCACGGAGGACCCGGGTTCGATCCCCGGTACCAGCATGGGGATTTTACCCCCTCTGGGAAGTCTGGCACGGGGTGCACTCAGCCTTGTTAGGTCCCGGGGGGAACAATTGAGGAGCTACTTGATGGAGAAGTAGCGGCCCCAGGTTGAGAAGACTGCATAACTGGCTGGGCTCGGGGCACTGATCACGTCCCACCTTCCAGTACTGCACCTCACCAATGATGCCTGTGGTGGGCAGAGGTGGGGGACGCAGTGGCTGGGCGGTAGGCCTTGGCCCTTCATGGGCTGTCGCGCTGGGGTTTAGTTTAGTTCAAGTTTTCTATCTAACAGATATTGGTTGAAATCTCTCCAGGTTTTACCATGCTAAAACTTTTTAAAACAGCTGAACTAAGCACCTCTGCGCCATTACACCTGGGCTCCCTCTATGTAGTCATGCCTGTTTTCTTCAACTTGTTGCAAACATTTAAGAACAGACTGTATAAATGGCTTTTATAAAATCCCTTTTATAGTGTGCAAGAATTTTATGAACACAATAAGACTGGATTGTAAACTTAAATAAATCTTAGTTTGTAAATATGGTAAGCGTAATCTTAACCTAGTAATGCATGTGTGTATGTCGTATTTATAGAATGAGTATAGTAAGTTGTTTTTGACAAAGTCTATTGTGATTGTTGTAATTACTAAATGAGTAACACAGTTGTTGCTGTTATTGTTATTCTTATTGTTGTTGTTGTTGTTATTGTTATTGTTATTGTTATTATTATTATTATTATTATTATTATTATTATTATTATTATTATTATTATTATTATTATTATTATTATTATTATTATTATTATTATTATTATTATTATTATTATTATTATTATTATTATTATTATTATATTTATTATTATTATCATCATCACTATCACTAACATTAACATTAACATTGTGATTGTTATTATTATTATTATTATTATTATTATTATTATTATTATTATTATTATTATTATTATTATTATTATTATTATAAAATACAGGCTCACTAGACTGGTGATACCATCCACTGGAGGAACAAATAAAATGAACATCTAGTATATCATCACTTCAAATCAGTCAGTAAGTCTTACATTTTACACTATCGGGTCATATATTGAAACCATAATGCTTAATTTATATTTGAGTCCATGTCCATGTATGACAGTTTGAAATGAATAAAAAAACAGTTTAAAAAGTTTGATCCTCTGTATCTTGATTTCAATATGTTTTAGTTAAGCTGTTGTTCCAGAGAATGCCTCAATTGCAGTAATATATTTATGAATATAATTTCTGAGTTTCTTTAAGTGTTTAGTTCTTTTAACAATGTTTAATATCTACTCTTACTTATATAGTGACGTTGATGATACATGAAAGGAACTGATAACTGGAAAAGGAGATTTGGGAAGGGAACACTCCAAGACTAAGTTTAGGGTATTTCCCTGATATTTGCTAATTTTTGGAACTGAGGAAAACCTGGAGAAACCTCAGTCAGGGAGCACAGCCTTGAAGGGATTTGAACTGCAGACCTGCCATTTAGAAGTCTATACCTTAACCCTTAACTGCCCGAATTTTTCAAAATCTGATATTTTTGCATATTTGCTGTTTATTGCCTTCTTATACATCTAAATATTGCATACAATGTGTTATTTGATCTTCAACACCTTTAGTGTGTCTGAAACAGAACGTGTCCATATGGACACGCTGGGCACTTAGATGCATATTTTAAATGTTTTCTGTATGACTCAAATTTAACTACAAATATTCTCAGGAAGCAGTATATAACACAAATAAGGCAACATTTGAACAAAATAATTATTATAAACTTATTTATAACAACAAACAAAAATAATAACCATGAGTTTCATTTAGTGGCACCCGTGGTATACTTCAAAACATTCCAGACATAATCCTACGTCACATTTCCCACATTTTGTGCGAACTGCTGAGGACTTCAGTTTGCAATACAATCCTACACATCTCTTTTTCTCAATTTTCTGAATATAATGTTTGATGCCATCGTATCTTATATCACTTGGAACACACAATTTGTATACGCACAGAGGACTGGTAGAAGGTCTTCCTGCTCCTTTTAGAGGATTCATATAACTCTTTAGGTACACTTGCACAATCTCTCTTCTAAATTCCAGCTGAGTAGTCCTAGCTCCTGTTCCCTTCTTCAATTGCTAGGCATTATGGATAGATACATCAATTAGCCAAGAAAGTAAAGCCCAATACCATTTCTTGTTTCTAATATTTATTCTGTACATGGCAATGTTTTCATCCATCCTATCCACTCCCCCCATGTGCTTATTATAAGCTGCTATAATCTGAGGGCGCTGTACTTGAATTGTCTTCCTCTCCTTTGCAGAATATCTTCTTACAGATGTTACAGGTTCCACTCCTTCACAAGTGGATGCTACAGCAACCACAGAATTGTCCATCTATTTTGTAACAACACCATCATCCTTGCAAGATTTAGGAAGCCTGTTTTCTCTAATAGTGCCTGTTCCTCCATAACCTTCTTCTCTTAGGAAAGACAGAACAGCAAGTCCTGTAAAGAGATTGTGAAAGAAGAAATGGAATGGCAATTGCTTTACTTCCACTTTGAAATCATCTATCATCTGAATAAGAGGAGCAGTGGCCTTACCAAACTGCTCTTCATATGCTGTATTTGGATTTGGTGATTTTCCTTGAAAGAAAGAAAAATTTACAAGATATCCAGATGTGCTACATAAATAGCATGCTTTATACCCAAAACGTACTGATTTTCCTCTGATAAATTGTTTGCAAGAATGTCTGCCAAAGTATTTGATCATTGATTCATCATAAGAGAGATTTTGCTGAGGAACAAAGAGCTTATTACATTTGTTTCTTACTCTTTCGATAAAGGGTCTAATCTTCCACATCTTGTCTTTTTCATCAATTTTGTTATTGTCATTACAATGCAAGTATCTGAGAATTTGTTCAAAGCGATTCCTTCTCATGGCATTGCATACAAATTCATTTCTTGTGTCTGAATTTGAATTCCAATATAATCTCTTATTAGGAAGAGGGTTATAACTAGTTAAGATGAGGATGCCAGGGAAACATCTCATTTCTTCACAGGTTACATTAGGACTTGGACAGTTCTTAAACAGCGCACAATTGTTTGACTCTTCAACTAGGAATTTTACGAGGTCATCATCAAAAAATAACCCGAAGATTTCCACAGGCGACATATCAACATATGTGCAAAATTTTGAATCAGGAAAAGGCTTCAAATTTGAAGTCAGTGAACCATGAACCCAGGTTTTCTGCTTATTTCCATTTCTATAATCAATATTTCTTGGCTCTGTTTCAATCTGCGTATCTGTCAATCTTATTTCAGCTTCAGCCTGGAGTTGTTGAGCGTTAAGATTATCTGGAATTCCTCCTTCATCCTCATCCCAGAATCCTCGTCTGTGAGAACTGCTGGATCGGGGGGTGCTATGTAAATTCCATCAGCCTGAGGAACATTGGTTTCTTCAAATATGATGTCTAAGACATCCTGCACAGTCAAACCTGGTTCTAAACATTCTGTAAGGCCTCTGTTATGAAATCAAAGAGAAATAGAAACAAAATAGTATTTGACCCTGTAACTGCCCAGTGTGTCCATATGGACACGACTGAAATACTGACGTCATAAGTAGAAGGTGAATAATTGATTAACCACTTCTCAGTAACAAAACAGTTGATAAACTTATCTAGATATACTACACACAGTTTTACTTAGAATAACAAAGAATCTCTTCATAAAACAATACTTACTTCGCATCAATGTGCTCCATTACCACAATCAAAGCACTACCTACAATACAGACTGCCACAGATACACTGATAATGGTAATAATGAATTGTTACAAGAATGCGTGTAGAGTTCAAACCCTCCTAGACAAGAATGCATGGTTGCCAATGCAAAAAATAATAACAGGCAGACATTGCAAAAAGAATAAAACTATTTAACAACCGTGTCCATATGGACACGCTGGGAAGTTATGGGTTAAAAATCTCGACTACCCATCTTGGTCAGTATTGACATCAGTGGAGTAACTCAATTGAAGTATTGCCTACATCTGACAGCATCAGTCCCTGCCATGATCTACAAACAATGGCTGACACAAAATTAAATGGCAGGTGACAGGAAGAGCTGGCCAACACAAAATCCAATCAGAGGTTTGCCACGCCTTGCGGTGTTGTATAGTTTAACATGCTGTGACATCACACTTAAAAGGCTGTGATACAAATATTATTTACAACCACAAAATTTATTTGTACAACAGGAAAGAGAATAGTAGTGGTCAGCTATAAGCTACCATTAAATTTTGTGTCCGCCATACAATTATAGTTCACTGTTGCACATGCTAGTTCAGTATGCACTGAAACATCTGACTGATGTTAATACAGTTTTGGGGTATTTTGAAGCACAACATATTTTTCAATTAATTTCCATGTAGAAAGTGCTGCTGCAGAATTTGTGTTACCTCTGGTGATTCCAAAAGTATCTGAAAGAAAAGAGAAACAGAATTATGTCTGTAGGGTCAAGTCCAACAAGTAATAGGTCCACTGGAATGTTTCACCTTTCAAGAAAGTGAATGTACAACTTCTGGTGGTTCTGTGGGCCAGATGTTCAGACATATATGAACACACGGTATGAACACTAAATAAATCATGTACAATGGGTCCCAATTTGAAAATTTTCAAATGTTTATTTAGTTGCTTTGTTGAAATATGAAATAGGTAATGTGACACTAGCAAAATGTCCTTCCAAGACTCCAAGAGACATCTGGTGAATCAAAAACATGTGTTAACCAGAAAGGGAACAAAACATTTTCACACACAGCACCATTGTGTACCATTCAAAATTTGTCTTTATGTGATAAATGTTTTGCAATTGTCTAATAGGAATTCTATTGCTGTAACTTTTATTAATCCCTGTTAAATCCTGATTATGCTACAGGTGTAGCTTTTGCTTTTGCCATAACGCAACTCTTAGGCATTCCCATTACCTAACACTTATTCACCTTTACTTTCACCTCTTGGGGAGGAATTGTTTCTCCACTTCTTCTGAGGCATTGGATCTTCTACAAGCAATCCATCTATAGTAAGCAATACGATTCTGCTGCAAACTGTGCAGCCTCAGGGAAAAATACACATATGCACACAATAGCAGTGTGTAGGACAGGATTGGAAAGGGTAGAATGAGACTGAAAAATTCAATGCTATAGCTGGGATTTGAACCACGGATATGTGGTTACCGTCTGGCTACTCTAACCATTAAGCTAACATGGCCAACGTGCTGATACGACATTAAATTAAGTACTTACAATATTATAAGTTGTCATTAAGATATGTTATCTTATATGAATTGAGATCTCCTTGTGTGGTTTACTGGGAAAATAAGAGTGAGTTGGAGAATTTAATGCCATATCAGCACAATGGCCATGGTAGCTCAGTGGTTAGAGCAACTACACAGTGACCAGCAGACCCATGGTTCAAATCCCGGCTATGGCATTGAATTTTTCAGTCTCATTCTACCCTTTCCTATGTATCTAGCCAGTGTTGAATTTTACCCAGACAAAGCTTGTTTAGGTAACCATGAGAATGACAAGACTATTTGATATGGCAGCTAGGATTTTACTTATATTATTTCATGAAAATTCATTGTAAAAGAGAGATTTAAATTATATATTTCTTGTGAACTAGCTATTTTTTGGTTATTTACAGTTATATCAGTACAAGTACTCATCCATCATACCTAGATTATTCAAAATTTTTCCTGGGTATTACTCTTTATGTAAAATAGATTCATAACAGGGAATGGTAATTATTTGAAACCAATTGCTTCATTGGGTGATTCTAAGATATTTTACATCATGCCACAATATGAAATTTGCATCAGCTATTTGGAAAATGTCACTGGTATGCTTAAAGTTTGCAAAATATACATGAGTATTGTAGCAAATGAAAACAATGGCTGCTGCTAAACACAATTTATATATCACTCAGGCCCTTAGCGTTGGGTAAATGTACCACCGACATGTTAAATCCAACCACAGCTTACTGCTAGACAATGGTCAACCCGAACACAAAGTGAACCTTCTGGAAAGGGAACCTGCTATATGAGTTTCCACGTCATAAAGGCACAATGGCTCTTCTGGAGAATCAGTGCAGTGTTGCCATGTATGTTCCGCCGCCATGATATTCGAACCTTCACTCACAACCAGGTTTATTAATTATTGTTATTATTATTATTATTACTATTATTATTATTATTATTATTATTATTATTATTATTATTATTATTATTATTATTATTATTATTATTATTATTATCATCATCATCATCATTATTATTATTACTATTACTATTATTACTACTATTACTATCATCATCGTCGTCATCGTCATCATCATCAATGTCATCATCATCATCATCATCATCATCATCATCATCATCATCATCATCAGTACTATTATTAATTATTATTAGTATTATTGTTCTTTTTCTCTAAATAATCATACACTCTAAAAATTGTTTTTCACCCGCCACTTTTAACAATTTTGCCCTTTTTTCTGTCATCCATTGCGCACTGATCACTTAACTGCAATGCACACGATTACCAGAGAACTTGTAAAACTCGCTCACATCTCAGATTCCCGAAACCTATTGAAAACCTCCACTGAAGTACAATCCCTTATCGGCCCTTCAACTGCTACACCACATTTGGTTTTCATCATCTCCAAGACATGAGGACCGGGTTTTGTCTGCGGTGTGCTTTGTGCACTGCAACCATTTGCCTCAATCCATGGCAATTCATGGATGCCTTGGTACTGGAGATGTTCTATGTGTATATAAAAAATAATTTCACTATTTCCTTGACAATTTTGTTACTGGAAGTTTTCACATGGAGTTGTAGAACAAGAATTAGCCAGTGACAACATTTTCCACTATATAAACAAAGAATCCAAACACTTTGTTTTAAACTTTATTTTGTTAAAAAAGATATGTTTGGGCATATTGATATAATCTAAACACCAACGTGGCCTATGAGAGCAAGCGAATAATCCTGATTTTTTCACTTCAGTTATTTTGGTTTAAAACCATGTTTAATAGTTCGGAGCAAGAAATATGCTAAAAAACCTGCTTTCAACAAAATTTTAGATTTTATATTAAAAAATGTACAGTTATATAAAAAGTTCAGGGTGAGTACGATAGTATTCTTTGACACATTTCACACAGAAATGCATGTTCATGCTTTATCTTAGTCGCATTTGGAAACACACACATTTGACAATGGCACACTTGATTCTTCCATAAGAAAAGCATGGTCCACAAGAACCCATTGGGCCTTCATGACATGAAAATTCCTATAGAACCAGCCTGAGCAAATCTTCTGGAGCTGGTAAGTGGCGCACAATGGCTTTCTTCCACAGAGATTATTATTCTGCCAAGAAGATGGGCCACTACTGTGCTTTTCAAATGGGAAGGAGTTTGTTCTTGAGCACCTCCAGGCTGGCAGCCAATCGGAGTCCTATTGTGTTGTCATATTGCTTAAGTTGGGCTTGACGCACCAAGAAATATGAAAAGAGTGGGGGTAATGAGCTTGCAATGCTGTGCACGTAACCGTATCTCATTGGCTGCATAACAGAGCTTTATAGTCCTACCCCTAAGTGGGCCAGGTAGACGAGCTGGCTGGTCTGATGGAGAGAAGACGAAT
The DNA here is from genome assembly GCA_030765045.1 of Tenodera sinensis. NCBI lineage: Eukaryota > Metazoa > Arthropoda > Insecta > Mantodea > Mantidae > Tenodera > Tenodera sinensis. The sequence goes on along the minus strand of CM060962.1, from coordinate 174,622,130 downwards.
GTCGGGTAACTTAAAGCTCCATGGACCTCGGGCTCATTTGAGCATCATTTCACCCATTTGATTTCATTCATTCGTCCAATATGACACAATGTTGGAGGACGTTAATTAAAAAAAAAATATTTCTGTAATTTTATTTAAGTGTTCGTGCTACTTCTTCACTGAAATGTGCTGCCATTGGATAAGCCTAAATTATAACTCACATAAATAATCATAGGCCTCTATATCTAATCGGGATGGATACGGCTTACATCAATGCTTGATGTAGCTATGTGGATGCCAGCTCTTGTATAATAAAACAGGCATACAAAGACTTTCTCAATTGCAATGCAAGTGAAAAGATGTGAAAGTCCTATAATGAAAAGTGAACTCCTACCCAAAGGATCACAAAAGACCACCTGCTTATAGGACTTTCATCAGATTATTTTGTTAAAAATACATAAGAAAAAAAAAAGTAAGCCCATAAAACCATTAATGGATGGTACAGCTACACTATTCCTGAAAAGTTTCCAGACACTAAGGATTTAATTCATAACTAAGCTTAACAAGTACATACAAATAATTTATTTAAACATAAAGCAACTTTCCATGACAACATACATATTTATAACAAAGTCTTGTGTATCTGCAAAAATATGCCACTGAAATTTGCACTTTTGTTATTTTCTACACTTCTGATTCCTGGAAATATCCTCCCTTTGCCTTCAGAATACCTTTACACACACGAGGCATTATCACCAAGTTTTGGTAGGTATTCAGCACTTATTTTTGGCTATTTTTGTTGCAAAATCTCCAGAAGCTATTTGCACTGCATGCCCTTCTGGTCCTAATAGTTTGATCCAACTCATTTCAAGTTAATTCAATAGGATTACAGTGAAGAATTATGGGAGGCCATAGCATATTCTTTAGTTCCTTTTTATGACTCCTTCTTTGTCAAATGTGTACAACAAAGCTTGGAAGAGTGCCTAGAACCATTATCCTGTTTCATGATAAATCCTTTGCCTATTAATTTCTTTCCACAGAGGATGGCATGCTTTTGCACAAGATCTTGTGCTACACTTCTTTCGTTAGTATTCTAGTGATTGCCACTATGGAAGCTGTTTCCCCCCCCCCCTTTTTTTTTTGTACTGGTTAACGTCCGCTTTTACTACTACAGCACCGCAGGTGGTAACAGTGATGATGCATGGAATGAAGATGGAGCACCGGTGGAATGAGATGACGGGGGAAACTGGAGAACCCGGAGGAAACCTGCCCCAGCTTCATTTCGTCCACCACGAATTCTTGTTTCCCTAGGTAACACACCACTTGAATTAATCTTCAATAAATTGTTTATTGCGACTTACTGATTTGTTGGTCTGCTTCTGATGAGGCATGATCAATTCTACATTTTCTAAGAAGATGAAAATGGATATATTCTTTTGGAGACTTGGTGTTTACGAGCCCTTCTATGGAAAAAAATTTACGCAACTTATGCCAATCTCATCCCATGCACTTCCTCTTCCAAATAATATGCAAAGATAACAATATAATCTACACTTCATTATACTTGCTGTGAGCCATAGATACTGCCTGTACCATTGGGATGAAAGTTATTTGGTTTCCATACTTCTGTACAATATTCAGACGTGGTGTCTGCCTCTTATTCTTAGAGCACAGTTTTCTTCAAAGAAAAGGACAATAATGGTGTTTTAATAAAATGGATAACCAAATCATTAATCTCACTAGTTACAAAGAATGAGAGAAAGGCACAAATATAGGAAAAACTGCAAATACTTTGAATTCGCAGCACAACAGAATACCAAAAGCAACACGCCTTGTAATCCTGAGTTCCGCACTGCAGAAAAATGGAGTCTAGACTCTGAAAATATATACAAGCACTAGAATAATGTGCCTTGGAGAGGAGCAGTTGCTTAGCAATGCTTAGTAAGCCCCTCCCTCATAAAAGTGTGAGTCTTGCATTTTCTACACTCCTAACATTTTATGCTGTTATAAGTCACTTTAGGAGTATATAGGCAACCTATTGACAAATTTTAGGCACTGTTTTCTTGCTTTTTACATTCAACCAGTGCCTGCCGACTGGAATAGCTACTTCCGGTTCAGCATCAATGTTCCAAGGCTGCCGAGGTGAAACATGCATTTTGAGCGCTGCATGCAACCCTTACTTTCAAATGCACATGCTAGATGACACTGCACAACTAGTGAGCCAAACATTAAAAGGGTGCCAACAAAATTATTATACACCTCTGTGTTGCGTTCTAAATAGTTTTAAAAAGTAACACAAATTTAGTAAAAAATTTGATAAGATTATTTCATTTTCTATTTATAAAGGCCTTTGCGTAATGTTATATGGGATAACTTGTATACATATTTTAGTCAATGTACGGTGTGAATAAAACAGTACTGTTGGCTATCTATATCCTATGTAATACAAAATTCGAAAGCTGTGGTTAACGTTCTGTGAAATTGTAAAGGTGGCAAAGTGAAAGTAAATCTTCAAATAATATTCTTGTATTTGTAAAACCTGCAAGATTTGAAAGACATGCAAAAGCATATGAGCAGTAAGAAGGAAGTGAATCTGTTGTAACAAGGCCATTGGCAAGTATGATGTATGTATTAAATATATGTATGTCCTCAATTAAATGATGACATAACCTGATTTGTAATGTACCTGCATTACTTATTTATTTTCAATATATTTAGAGCTGTATTGACAACGCATGGTATGGACTTGAGTAATATTACTTTTTACATCAACTGTAATTTGAATCTAGTCTGCTTATGCATGATAATGTTGTTACCTAATGCTGGATTTCTGACAATGAAGTCATTAATCCTCTTGCTCTCCAATATTTTTCACAATGATATTGAAGAGAGCAATAGCAGTAATAGTAACATGATAATGTTGACAATACATAGTTTGTAACTTCATAATTCATGAACTACTAGTGAACAACAAAAGTGCATTTGGAACCCTATTTAGGCTTTATAGTTGTTACAGAACTAGAACTGAAAGGCTTTTCTTTCCATTTTAATATTAAGTTCACTTTTGCATTCTCTGAATTTCACAACTGTATATATTGTAAAATGGACCACTGCAGTGCTCAACACCTCCAGAGGTGCATCTTCATAACTATGGTACAGATTTCCTTCATTTATCATGTGAAGTAAATTATATTTAATACATTTTCCACTTTGCTGTCTCATAACCCAATGGTAGACTTATTGCTACATCTTTCATAAATTATTTTTTCCTTAATTTTGTCACTGTGAGAGATTAGTGCACAAATCTGAACGTTGTTGGTACAGTATTATGACATAGCCTAGGATCACATGCTCAGATTAAACTTCTTTGCAAGCTGTACAAAATAATACTGTAATTTTATCAAGGAAGTCATTTAAATTTACAAACTTCAGTAAAGAAAGATGTAATAAAACATCTGGTACTGCATGCATCCTTAGTTGTTGCAATGTTTCAGTTATACTGTCTTTGATGTTAACTGATATGCAGCTCACGATATCTTTGCACAGAAAATGATTTCTTTGAGGAACCTTTGAGATGAGATTAAGTAAACATATTGAAATAAAGAAGCAAGTAAATAGGTGAAACTAGAATGTTGCATTTACAAAATTAGAGGAGTTTAGAGTTTCTGAGTAATGAACATACAGTAGTTGCTGAGAATGAGGAGAGAATCTATTAAAAATAACAGGATATTTTATAGTTGTGATGGAGGGTAATGTAGCGTATGGACCAAAATACTTCAAATGGATTTTCCCACACTTTTAACACTATATTTCACTGCTTTATTGTACAACTATTAAGAATACATCTTCAGGAATAATAATTCACACACACAATATGAGGACACACACAGAAGAGGAAACCCTTGTCTCCTTTGACGTAGAGTCACTATTTCCCAGTATACCAATAGAAAAGCTCCCATCACTGATCAAAAATTGGCTCAAATCACTTGGAATGTCATCATCAGAAATTGCAGAATACATAGAACTCACCAAATTATGCACAGAACAAAATTTCTTCCAGTTCCAAACAAAGTATTTCCGTCAAACTTCAGGTTTAGCAATGGGCAACCCTCTCTCGCCATTCTTAGCAGATATTTATATGAGTTCATTGGAAATAAGGGTCACAAAAGGTTTCCCGTGGATGTTCAAACTCTGGCAGCGATAAGTGGATGATATATTTGCAATAGTTCCAAAAAGACACATCAGTGACGCATTAAAACTTCTGAACATACAGGACAAAAGTATAAATTTCACAGTGGAAGTAGAAAAAGATAATAAATTACCATTTTTAGATCTGTTGTTGTTTTCTAGTGCCTTGCATCTGGCAATGAAGCCATTAGCATCCATTTTTAGATCTAAAATTAATCAAAAACAAGGATAGAATAAATTTTGGTATCACAGAAAACCAACGCAGACAGACAACTACATAAAAGCTAATAGTTACAATCCAAGAAGCCACAAACAAGCAATTTTCAATAGTTTAACACATAGATTGGTGAACATCCCTCTTTCAGCAGAAGAATATAAAACAATATTACAAAATAATTGAAACAGCACAAAAAAACGGCTTTCCCAAAGAATTAGTAGATAAAAAGGTAAAACAAGCAGAAAAGAAAAAATTATTAAAAGAAACTACAACTCTCACAGCAGCAAAAACAAAAATGATATTCAAAAAATTCACATATCATCCATGGGCCTTTGATAAATTTAAAAAGGTGTTCAAGGAATACAACATTGAGCTAGCAGCAGTAAACCATTACTCCATAAAAAGCCTACTACTTTCAAACATCAAAGATGCTATTCCACCTAACAAAAAATCTGGCATATACCAAATTGATTGCAGTGATTGTAATGAAATATACATAGGAAAAACCAAAAGAAATTTAGAAATTAGATCCAAGGAACACGTTAGAAACATTAAGAGTAAACAATTAGAAAAATCAGCGGTTGCATTTCACTTTTGGACAAAAAATCATGACATAAAGCTAGAACCGAAACTTCTTAAACACATAACTGGAAAACAAGAACTGTCCACATGGGAACAAATCTTTATTTTAAAAAATAGAAACCGAGTATTTAATTTCGACATTCCTCAGAGAGACATTTTCAGTAAGTTCATCGAACCGCCACCAGAAGAAACACCAGAAGAAGCATCACCATCTGCACCATCAAGCACCATGGAAACCCAGTTATTGTCCGGTTGATAATGGAGGAAAGTTACCTTCGAAATGCGTCCCGGAAAAATATGTTGTAAGTGTTGTTCAGTGTTATTAATTAACTCACCTTTTAAATTAAATAATTACAACAACACTGTTTTCAAACTTCTATGAAAGGAAGACACAATATGTAGTTTATTTCTGTAAATGTCTTTGATTTGCATTTTATTGAGACAAGGTATAGAAAGTGAAGCAGTCAAATGAAATTATCTGCAGGTACTTCAACCAAGGCATCATGGGAGCTTTCCTCTCCGCTGCATCCTTTCCCTCTCCTGTCCAGATGTTGCTAACATCAGCACTTCACACAGAAAACACGCCATTTCCTGCATGTTGCTGACATCGTTCCTGTGTTTCATATGTTGGCAATACCACTTTCCCCACCTTCCCGTACCTCGCTCATGTCCTTTCTATGTGCCATCACTATAGGTCGTGTTGCTTTCTAACAAGGTTGGGGAAAAGGTTATATGCATGTTTTTGAGAGTTTCAGGAGGCAACATAATGACCTTAAAACAATAATAGTGTTGTGGTTGTTTTCTAGTGCCTTGCATCTGGCAATGAAGCCATTAGCATTCGTGCTTTCCAATACTTTTGAACTGTAGTTTCTTCTGATCTTAATGCTTCACAGGTCTTCAAGTGGTCTTCGTTCATTTCTGCTGGATCGTTACACAGGACACATATTGGTGAGGCTGAGATACCTATTCTGTAGAGATGACTTGCTAAGCAGTTGTGATTTGTCAATAGTCGGAAGGCTGCAACCGCTGTTTTCCTTAGTCTCTGGGGGATTATATCTGGGTTGGAAAGTAGTGTAATCCATTTTTTATCTTTGGCATAATTAATAATAATAATAATAATAATAATAATAATAATAATAATAATAATAATAATAATAATAATAATAATAATAATAATAATAATAATAATAATAATAATAATAATAATAATAATAATATAATAATAATGTACTGATGTTATTTATCAAGGCACCCAACATTCCCTAATGTATTTGTGATGAAAATTGGGTATTGGTCAATACACCACATTATCCATGATGGGCCAACCAAATGTTTTGCACCATCAATTTTTAAACGATAGTATCCTGTAAAAACCAAATGTTTTCATTTGACTGGGTCCTTTGTATAAATATGTTAAAGTATAATTGGAGCAGTGCAAGCAGTTTTCTTTCAAGTCATACAGTTGATGGTATGATTGTATTTGGTTCTGTGTTACATTAAAATTATATTTGCAACACAGATGTAAACACAGTTTTCACACGGTCCCAAAACTTAATTTTAGCTGTACAACTGCAATTGATAAGTAATCCTTGACCTTAAATATACTTGTTTCACACTTATTAATTGCTGGATTTATTCAGAGTGTGTATCATTGTACTGTGATAGGTTATGTTCATTTAAATGTAAATATACTTTTGAAATTGCATTAGGTGAAATATAATAGCTGTTTGACAATTTGTTCGGGTCCAAATCATTTAGTAGTATGGGGTTTAATTACAACAATGCCAGTTTACTCTTAGAGATATATACGGGAAAAATGTAGTGTTTATTTATGGACACACTTTAACTGATATAGTTCTTAGCGTCCTATTCTATATTGGACACAACAAATTGCCTAATTTTGCTCAGAGGCTTCTTAATCAAGCTCTTTTTTGTACTGTAAATCTACAACACAGGACCACCAGACGCTTCCCTTCTTAGGGACGACATGCTACAGATTTTTATATCGCTGTCCATCAGGTTCAAATGCCCAGGGCACATACACAAGCCATCACAACACAATGAATCATCAAAAGTCACACTAACAGTTAAGAAACAAATCTGCATGGTATCAAGCAGGCTTAGAAAGTTCAGTAATTCGTGCTGGATTTTAATACGTTTTGAACTGATCAATTTTGTGAAAAGAATATGATTTACTCCAACATTCCAACTCCAACCAGCAAACAAGATAGGAAAGGATATCTATAAGGTGTGTTAGTACTATAGAATACACACGAGTAGGAAATTGCACCAAACTAAAGTTTGAATGAGAAGGAACTTGATAATGTTTTGAAATAAAGTACACGAAACACTGATGAATTATCTGCACTGTTTCCTATTGTTTCTTTCAGGGGAGCAGCACCTACTTTGGATAGTGTTATATGTATTGTGTATAGTTTGCATACTACTTGAGCTATAAATTGAATTGCAATCCATTTAGGGAAAAACTCTAAGGGGATATATTTAATATCCTTATTTAATTAATTGAAACCAATACTGATGCCGTCTCATGTGCTAATTTTAAAAGTTTTGCTAAATTATGAAAGCCATATGAGACAATCTCAAATTTCATCTTCCTCTTACTACATTCTTTTGTGAACTTGTGCAGAAAGTAATGTATATGTTAAAGTATAATTGCTTTTCTGAATCTTATTAAACAGTAGCATTAATACGACTTGTTTGTTTTCTTTTTGAAACAGATAGTGCTATTATTTTTTACATAGTTGTTGGTATATCTTCATTTAGAATTCACATGTATCTGTTTAGGTTTCATTTCTTGGTCACTAAGGTTAGCTTTCACAAATTTTTTTAACATGATTACTAATTCACTGTGTACAAAAAAATTGCATTACAGATAACCTTGTGGTATCCTTTCCTGTTTTCTTCTGCCATTAACTCAATGTGTAGTTATAATTGCTATAGTCATTACTTTGAAATTCTTGAGGGAAAGGGAATAAAAAAATGTATTGCATAATCTCAACAACAATTTGTGATCTGACACTCTCCATCTGGTTACTAAAGTTATTATGAATAATGGATGACAACTATTACTTGTAGGGGGAAAAAATGTCAAGTTTAGAAGTGGCTTCTTCTTGCCAATCTTATTTCCTGGAATTGGTTGCCGAACTTCTTTCGAAGTCGCATCTCGCGCACTCATGAATAGTTTATGGCACATTTCCAATGTTCACATATTAGTGTAATAGGCGATACATCAGTTACACGGATAAGAATCGATTACCACATATGGCTTCCATGTAGCTCTTGTAATGCGTATTATGCTAATATGAGAAATTTTGAAATGTGCCGTAAACTATTCATGAGTGCGCAAGTTGATTTCAAAAGAAATTCGGCATTTGATTCTGGCATGGAATATGCACGAAGGAGGGGTGGGGAGAAGTGGGTGTAGTGCAGCTCAGCCAATATAGAGGCATACTGCATTATCGATGGAATCGTTAGTTCACATGGGTGCCAAGGTGAAACATCGCGACATCAGCGCCATTTATGACATCAGCTCCCAACACAGGGTCGATCATCTGGTATAATCTGTGCATCCAACATTTACCATACAATTTACCTGTATTTAGTTTGGGTAACCTAAGATTCCCAGACATCCCTTCAGCTTCTCCACTGAACTGAATATTTCTTTTGTTTAGGAGATTGAGGACAATGATGTAATTTAACAACTTGCAGATAAATTTGAGTCACTTAGTGACCTTTATACTTTTTTTATATATAGTAACTAGAAATGTGATTCAGCGATCAATCATCCCCACTTTCAACTTACATTTGATGCTGATTCATAGCTGATGATGTGGATCAGTTGCAGTCCTTTTGTGGTGGTTCCAGGAACTCTCAGAAAATATATTTCAGTGAAATTTCAAAATTGAAAACTGTTGCTGCTGCTTTATTAATAATATTAAGAATATAGGAGTGAAATTTAAACCACGAACTTTAGTCCAGGAATAAGTAGCCACTGCTATGCTTTCTAGTTGTCTGTATTTAATTGCCTGAAGTGTTCATTAGCTCTAATTTCCAAATTCCTCTTTGTTTTCCCAGTAACTGTTCACAGTTATTGCATTGAACTTTGTCTATTTGAGACTTTTTATCCAGGGGAGTGGTGTTCTTGTTCTTGAATTCAAACAATTTTTCAAGGAAAATCTATCAATTGGTGTTAACTAAATGTTGTCTTCTTTTTGTTTGTTTTTTTGATTTTTGTTAGGTTTTATTGAAGTGGTCATATATACTTGGGGGAATGTGAATTTCTTAAAGTTTATTCCCTCTTTTTCTTTTAGTGTAAGATTGGTGATTTCTTTCAGCTGTTTGCTCTGTTTAACTCTACCTATTTTTCCATCAACCTATGAATTTTGTAGTCATTTAGTTCTGCAAAATCGATGATCATTTTGTACTCTTTATGTACTGTATTTCATTGCATAATGGTTGCACCTTTATTTAAAGACAAGCAGTTAGGAACTTATGTATTTCACCGCATAATCACATTAATATGCCATGTGTTCACTATTGAGAAATACTGAAAAATAAGATCCCACAACTGCAACTTTGAGTACTCTTAGTGCCAGTACCTGTTAGGTTCACAGGAGAGGGTAGGCATGCAGCATTTTCCGATGCTTGGCACTGAGACACCCTTCCTATTCCTAAAGTCATTGAAGATACACTGACACCATCAGCTTGTCGAGATGTTGGCTAGCTATCAGTTCAAACACCTAAAGCGTGGGAAGTACTAAACATGATTAGTGGTGACTGAATGGAGTGACGAGAGGTGCGAACTGTTTTACATGTGGTTAGCATGCACTAAGTTAGTAACCATCTTACTCTTCAGTTGAGTATAGGCTGTCTTTTCTATAGTTATTCTAATGAGTGATTATTACTTTCTCTACTGGTAAGTAGGGGAAGTATTGTATTCCAACCAAAAATTCGATGTCGAGATTTCACCAGAAATATATGTTTTGAGAACCCTTGAGTCCAAAAAAAGCATTTTTAGAAAAAGGTCCGTGTGTGTGTCTGTGTGTGGGCAGCATAACTCAAAAACGAAGTCGGTTAAAAACCAAAGTTGGTATTTAAGTTTAATGTCATTCAAGGATGCGACACAGAGATTTTGAAGAAAATAGCCCCACCCTAAACTACCCTTTACATGCAACATTTTTCGAAAATTTTGATTTTCTTGAAAATGGCTCTAACGATTTTGGTTAAAATGCCATATGTTTGAGATATTTTTATGACAAATGAAATGTTGTTGTTGTTAGCTAATGCTGGATTTCTGACAATGAAGTCATTAACCCTCTTGCTCTCCAATATTTTTCACTGATGGATGGGGCATTAGAAGTGGCTGGGCATATTTGAAGGTGGTCTCGATCCATTTCCTCTTGCAGATCACATAGAGGACAGAACAAATGTATATCTTGAATTTTCTGGCTATAGCCCCTGTAGCCGTATTTACTCTGGACGACTTTTGCATAACTGGTAAACCGTTAGAGATAGACAAAATCATACTAAACAAAAAATGTAGATCTTGCTAAAATACACAATTTATGTCTGAATAAATTTTCTTGTAGGGTGAACCATTTCGGAGATATTCCTTGTTATGTGTCTGAGTTTCTGAAAACTTAAAACTTCCGTGAAATGGAACATCGTTGTTCATTTTTTTATATGTTAAGTGTGCAAAGAGAACGGAATCTCTAAGCTTTAAAAGATTTGACTATCGCACAAAGCCTACTGTATTCTAATATTACCCTTACACCTACAAGGAAATAAGCAATAGGAAAATTTGTACAAATGTTTATTTCAACTGAGACAAAGGTGAGTGAGTGAATGTGTAGGGTTTAGCAGCTCATCGATAACAAGCTCATTTAGGCCAACACGAAGATATAGGAATAAGAGTTTGTAAGAATGGTTAGTACGAGAGTAGAGAAAGTTATGTGAGTGTAACACATCAGATTTTTTTGTTAAATATCAACATGAGGAAATACAGAAATTATATGCCAGGTTTTAACTAAGAGCGATTGATTGTATTCGTGGAACAGAATGGTAAGCCAGCGCAGAAAGGGAGTTTTCAGTGAGTGAAAAACTCCCAACAGGTTGGCATAAAATGAAAGTGCAACTGGAATCTACAAGCTATTCAAGGTTTTTTTTTTTTGTGGCCCTAAAACGTGAATGTTCCCACAATTTGATGCCGAGGTGCTACCATATATTAAAGAGTTGGACAATAATCGATGCTGTGTTTCATAGTGAGTAATCCAATAATACTGACTCCAGTTAAAAAGTGCACCTAATTCAACAGTATTGTAAATGCTTTTGTAAGTAAAGGATGATTTTTAGTTCAATAAATACAAACTCATGGATCTGATGCAGTCACCTAACACTACAATAGTGTTATGGTACGAAAGATGAAGAAGATGAAAAAGAAAAAGAAATAGTCAAGATTTTTGTTTAATTGCAGTAGGTGTTTGCATTGTATGGAGGACACAGCTTATTGGGATACCCCAAAAAAGCAATTGACATTTTTCCCCCATTATGGCGGGGTCTGGTTATATTTGGTGATATTCCATCTGTTAGGTTGTATTAGTACTGCCAACTGTTTGTAAAATATAACCATAGTAAAGCTACGGCCATTGTTGGTGTTATTGCAACCATTATGTTGCCACAGAAGCCCTTGTTTTTGAATCTGTTGCAGGGAAACCACCCAATAGATTTTAAAACAAGATTCTGTTTAGATATCTTTCTTTCATAGAAGTTTGAAAACAGTGTTGTTGTAATTAATTTAATTTAAAAGGTGAGTTAATTAATAACACTGAACAACACTTACAAGTGTTGTAAGTGTTGTTCAGTGTTATTAATTAACTCACCTTTTAAATTAAATTCTGTTTAGATGTTGTATTAATTCATTTACTAATCTGTGGATGCCATTGTATTGCTCGTGTTTGCATGATTTTCTCCTTAATTGTTTTAGAGCAGTATATGCAGTCAGAGTTACTCTCGTTATTTTTGTGTTCACAACACAGTAGTGCATTAAATACATATTATGATAAACCTGAATTTTGAGGTGGTAAAAGCATGCAATATAAACACACACATTTCTGACCATTATGCTCAGTATGTGAAATTTAAGGGGTTAAATTACAGTAAAGAAAGCAATTATGAAAACAAAACTTTTCGTGATCTGAATGCGAAATGTATTGGTCATTTGGTAGAATCCTTAACAGACGAAAATTGGGACACAGTATATAATGCCAAAACTGTAGATGAAAAATGGAACCAGTTTTATAATGTATTTAGCACTCACCTTAATGCATGCTGTCCTATGAAAACCAAAAAGGTATATAAGAATAGTTATGGCCATGTCAAACTCACCACAGAAATAATAAAACTAAAAAATGAAATGAAGCATTTGTATGAATTGCATAAATCTAGTGGTAGTGCTACTTATAAATCAAAGTACAATATCATAAAAAAGAAATATCTCAAAAGCTTGGAAGATTTAAAAGTTAATGACTATAAAGAAAAGTTAAGTAAATCAGGGAATATTAGTAAAACTGCATGGGGCTTTGTAAATGTAGCTAGATCGGAAACAAAAGCACACAAAAATTTAGAACTCCTTATTGGTGATGAAACTGTAAAAGAACCAAACCTTGTATGTAATTTAATAAACAATTATTTTCTTAGCGTAGGAGAGAATTCTGCTGGCAGGAATACACAACAGTCATTTAAAAACACTGTAAAGTCATCATTTTTTATTTATCCAGTATCTACAACAGAGATTCTAAATACAATAACTAAACTACCAAAAAAAGCCACAAGTGGATGGGATGAAATCAGTGTGATCCTCTTAAAATATTGTAAATATGTTCTGGCCAGTCCCCTCGAACATTTAATAAACTTCTCTATTTTATGTGGTAAATTTCCAGAGTGTCTGAAACAGAGCTTAGTACGCCCACTACATAAAAAAGGAAATGAGAATGACATAAATAACTACAGACCAATCAGCCTAACATCAGAAATAGCAAAGCTCTTTGAAAGGCTTATATTAGGACGGCTATTAGATTTTCTAGACAAAAACAATATTATTGTAAATTTTCAGCATGGATTTAGGAAAGGCCGATCAACAGCTACTGCAATTAGTGAACTTATACATTTAGTAATTGAAAACCTTGAAAAAAATGATAAAGTAGGGTCTTTATTCTTTGATCTTTCTAAAGCTTTCGATTGCGTTGATCATGGGATACTATTACAAAAACTGGAAGCATATGGAGTAAGAGGCTTGGCGAGAGATTTGATCAGCTCATATTTGGTAGACAGAAGACAATCAACACTATTGTACGATAAACGGGGCAAATCAGTGAGAAAAGTGCAATCAAAATTTAAACGTGTTATGCATGGCGTACCACAAGGATCAGTGTTGGGACCACTATTATTTATTTTATATGTAAATGACATACCAATTTCAAAAAATACAAATATAATAGCTTATGCAGATGATACAACTGCTGTATGTCAAGGGGCAAATGTCGATATATTAAAGGAGAACTTACTGCAATCCATTGACTCAGTTAACTACTTTAAACAAAATCACCTCACATGCAACATGACAAAAACAACCTTAATTCATTTCTCACAGAGTAACATAAACACCACAAATTTCTCCTTACCGGTAAATAATAGCAATATTCATGATGTAAGCGAACATAAATTTTTAGGAATAATTCTTGATAGAAAATTAACATGGGCTGGGCATATAAATCATATTTGTGACAAAATTAGTAAATCTGTGTATCTGCTACGTCATTTTCAAAATATCTTAGATGAGAAGGGACTCAAAATGATTTATTATGGAGTTATATACCCATATTTACTGTATGCGATAGAAATTTGGGGATGTGCTGCTGCAACCCATATGGAAAGGTTATTTAGATTACAAAAACGGGCAGTCAGATTGATTTTCAATATGAGCTCTCGTGAATCATGTAGGGGAATATTTAAAGATAATCAGATATTAACATTGTATTCTCTGTATGTCTATAAAGTTGTAACCTATGCAGTTCAGAAACAAAACCTAAAAAATAGCAATATCCATAGTCATTACACCCGACACAATGATGATTATTTTCGGCAGGGGTTTAACAAAAATATTTCAAAAAAGGATCCAAATGTCATGGGTTTATTGCTTCATGCAAAACTACCTGCATATTTAAAAAGTTCTAAAGGTAAACAATTTGAGAGTGCTCTGAAGAAGTATTTGATCACAAAGACATTGTATAGTATCAATGAACTATAATAATGTCCATATTGAAATTACAGAGTGTAAATTACAACTGATATGTAGTTATAGTAATATGTGTAACCATGTAAGTCATTCATCTTTGTAATGTTTATTAACTAATACATATTTTAAGTGTAGACTACTCTAGACAAATGTAACATTGTAAATACAAATTGTAAATATGATTTTTGTGACAATGTCAGAAACTGTATTGCAGTCTATTGACAATAAAGGTATTATTATTATTATTATTATTATTATTAATAAGGAAAAATTGAAGCTATTAACAGTGAAGCAACAAGATTCTAAAGTAAGAACAAATTAGAAACTAAAAACTTCACATATTATGATATTTAGTGTTGAGAAGTGATTTTATCCAAGTGTTATTACAGAACAAGATTTGCCAAAGATGAGTAGGTTCATCAAGTATTGTGTGGTAACATGTTCAAGCTTATTATCGCTTGAAAGCTTGTTATTTAACCCTGTGATAGCTGAGGTTAGAAATATTATTATGTACGTTGGGAGTACTGCTTTTTGGCACAATTTTGTCTGCAGTTCAGTGTAATGTTGGCCATACTCAATTCTTGAGAACTGCCGATAAGCTGTGTCCTCTATAGTGTCAGTGTCAAGTGGTACTTCTGTTTCACCCTCCTTCCCCTCTCCTTTCTTTTCAATTATAAACAGCGAAATGTGGCTGTGCTTGAATTATTTAAGCTGAATACGCTCAGACTCATTCTTACTCCTGTAACTGTATGCTAGTAGCTGAAGGTTAACAGGGCTAGTCTTAAATAATTTATTCTTCACATAGTGGTCGGACTGTGTTTTTTACTTAGAAAAAAACAAAACATGTGATGACTATGCAATGAAATACAGTACTCTGTTTCTGATAGTTCAATGGAACCTAATCTATAAACAAAATTGTTGAAAACTGCTTATTAGTGTAGCTCACCGCACAACTCTCTTCCCAAAAAATTTACAGAATGAGGATGAGGATAGTGAGTGACTGAGTGAGTGAGTGAGTGAGTGAGTGAGTGAGTGAGTGAGTGAGTGAGTGGAGTTTAAGGGCCCATCGACAGCTAGGTCATGTGGGCCTGAGGATGAGGGTGATAGATGACGACAACAGTGACGATGACTCACAATCTAAAGATAGACAGTTAAGACAGCTGCTATCACATATCTGCAACTGAGTCATTCCACGTCAAATCACACAAAATATGGTAAAAATTGACCTTAATATCTCAGATTTTCTTGAACAATTTTTTTGGTGTTTTGGAGCAAAATACATTTGACCCATGTTTCTTAGTTTTATAAAACAAAATTTATTTTGTCAGATATTAATTTCTGAAATGTCCCAAAAATTGCACGCTCCACACCCGATCAATCATACCTCCGACTGTAATCAACCAAATTACTTGATCTTTGTCTCAAATTAAAGATAAATTGCAGTATTTCGTGAGGTATTTATTAGAAAATTTTATTAATTATTATTAATATTATATTTTATACGATTAAAATTTTAAAGTTACATAATAAAACAAACTCGACCATTTGAAAATCTGAAAAAAAAAAAAAAAAAAAAAAAAAAAAAAAAAAAAAACTAAAAATACACAGAAGTTTATTCAATATTCTCAGAAAACATCAGAACGGAGTCTCTAACAGTTCAGTTGTAATTAACTTTACAAATCACTGCAGCGGACTCGTGTAGCAGCGGTGACGGCTACCGTAACCTCGCACAATTGGCACCTTCCATTACAGCAACGGTTCACTGCTTGAGGTTCCATGAACGTTACAACAGTACAGTAAGGAGAACACTGCTAGCTGACACTATTATATGTACACTGTTAGCATCTTCAAACTGTGGTTAAAATGTGCATTTTAAGCTAATGTTTCCATACAACACAAAACTTTAAATTTCTACTCGTCTACCTCCTTCTTCGAAAGAAAATTGTTTCACTAAAGCTTCAGTTTTTGACAAAGGAATGGAGTGTAATTTTAAAGCATCGTTCTTGGTCCCTGAAATTGACTTGAAGTCCTGTAGGCGAACGAAGAGCTCTGGTCTCTTTCGTCAGCTCATATTGTATAATTCTGCAAATGAAACCATGCAGAACATGGTGAGGGAGGGGGAAGGTAGTGATGTCTGCATGATCTGAGACAGTTCTTGCTAATTCACAGGTGCTTTTTAGTGCAGAGTGCAGTTGAAGGCATAGATCTTTGCGATAAAGAGTGAATATAGTGAATTTGTGAGACATTGATCATAGCGTAAATCAATTATGCCATCTGTACGTTCTAAATTAGGGACCAAAACATTACACAGTCAGAGCAGAGAAACTGTTTCAAATCTATGGACGTACATGAAGAAAGGAGCTAAATGCAAAGAACTGCTTACATCAGATTTTTTCAAAAAAATTAAAAAAGTTCAAAAGCGTGTATCAGATGACACAGGAGTATCAGAAAGAAGGTGCATTGTGGAGACATTTTTCTACATGGACTGTACTGCCTTAGTAAGAAGTTATATGAGTAGCATATGACGCTGATGCACCAATTTGCATGCTGTCTGCAGTCACCTGGCTTGGTACTCGCTTTCAAACTTTACATCTTGTACTTTCTCCAGGAGCCAAGAACGGTGAATCCAGCTGTACAAACAGATCTCTACTTCATGTCGTCCATGAGCGCTTGCAGGCCTCCAAAAAAAAAAAAAAAATTGTAGCAAATGCACTTATGCACGCTCCATAGTTTTTAATGTCTTATTTTATAGATAAAATGTCAGGGAATACGTGTATATTCTTTTTAGATTTTTAACACATTGATTTAAATTTTATTTTTGGTTTTACAAAATATAGCATCAAAAAAACAGTCCAAAATTTGTTACGGGTCTCCTTATTTGATGCCTATTATTCATAAAAAAAATTTGAACCTCCCACGAAAAAGTAGTGTTTTATGGGTGTGCGATTTGACTTGGATTGACCCAACTGTGCTTTGTGTATGAGTGAAAGGTTTCTAATGAAAAGGTTCCAATTTTGAATGCTGCTCCCATCTGCAGTTTTATGTCTGTAATACTTATGGTACTTTATGTATACATGTACGGAGCCATAGCTTGTAAACAATTAAAACATGTACCACCCCTAAAACTCGTGGAATGCGGAACCCACATTACCACCATACTACACAAAACAGAAACTATGAGATATAACTTCAAGAAGCAGATGGGGATTTAGGAACATCTTGCATTTCCTTAGTGAAACATTTTATTTAACCCCCTGCCTTTAGAGGAACATAGTGACTTTGAACCTTTGAGTGTATTACATGTCTGTTCTACCTTCCTTTTAATTTACTCACCATTTTTCAGGGTACCTACTGATTATTTATACTTAAAAAAAAAGGAAGTTTTAACAATGAGTAATTATGGCTGCTAAAAAGTAAAAACTTAGAAGACAAAAGAATGCTTTATTTCATCTCTAATGCTTTCTACATAAAAATTATCTGAAACTCTAACAGTATGTTTTACTTTTCTACAAGTTTCATTTGTATTTCATACAATTCCAAGCTCCCTTGATAACTGTAGGAGTGAGTCACATAATTATTTATTTTCACTTACTTTAGTATTTGTTTCAGAAACATTCTCTCCATTTATTATCTGCAGACTGACTACCAGCCAGAACTGTCACAGATTCAGTAGATTCAGTTGTAGCATTTGGTATCTTCCGAATGCATCTGTAAAGGTGATCTGGTGGGGAGCTTTAAACATAATTATATCTTGGTTCTTGAAAGTATAGATTTTCACTCAATCCCAATGGCTGTTTTGGTTCCTTAAAGTTTCTTTCACTGTGATGGCTTCAACAGTGAGTCACAACTGCTAATTTATCAATTTGTTTACTATACTAATATTTTTTAAATGTTCGTCAGTCCTGGTTTCCAAATTACTTTTATGTTTTTCCAATATAAATCTGGCCCCAGTTTATACAGTGAATGCTGTATACTCTTAAATTCTTGTAATCTGCAATTGCTTCTGATAGAGATTTCCTGAATAGATTCCTAACATTGTACCTGTTTTGAGGTTACAAGCCTCCTTTGCCTGAGACTTGCCTCAAACACCTTCTGGATCAATTCTTGCTGAAGGATTGCAACTTCTCTCCTCTCCTTTGTCCACAAAAGAATATTTTAGTTGCATAAAGATGGTAAGTTGTTTAGCTTCTATTGCTTCTCCCATTCTGTGAAGAGTACAAAATTTATGATTACACAACATTGACAGAACAGTACCTTGGTTTGCCTACTTTCTAAATACAGCTATTATAGTACCATAATATTGTGATGCCGGGTGCAGTGTACAACAAAGGCACTCAAGGTTAGGTTGCCTTGTGTATATGTGACTAACAACAATCAAGCGGCAACACAAGGATTTTACAGGGTTTTATTTGAGTGTCTAAATATTATGTAATTGAGTGTTCATAACAATGGTATCTGTAATAAACAAAAGCAGTGAGGATATGATGAATGCATAATGAAACTAGTTTGCACTTAATTTCAAGAACTTGCAGCAAATATTAAGATAAGTGAAGCCTACAGTCTCTAGATATTTGCTATATTTAAGAATTGTGTTGCTCCACTGCTATCAGCTTCAGTTTTTCATTGAATTCAATAAGATGTTTACAATCTTTTCTCCTTTCTCAAACTAATTAAAATTAAGAAATGCCAGCACATTTTCTTTAAATTTGTATATACTGAGTTCAAATCTTAAATTTAGGAGCTACACAATAAACTGCTGGGTCCAAGGAGCATTTAATTCCACATATATTTTTTTAGGCTGTGAAAGCCTAAGTTTATATATTTCATTTTACCATATCACAAAGTGATTATTTATGAACAAAAGATGTATACCTTAAAAGTAGCTTTACATAGCTTATTAAAATTGTGTGTGCACTATATGATTTATGTTCTGAACGTATGGTGAAAAGGTCAAAGCAACCAGAAGAAAACTGTGAATTTTCATAGATACATTGCCTTAAAAGATCACATAATACTTAAGAGCAAAATGAAATGCAAGCCAGGCTAGCTGCAAGTGTTTCACAATCATGTATACTCAAGGCACATATGACATGCATAAAATGTGGCCCATAATGGAATGCAGTTGTTTATGTTGGTATTAACAAATCTAGCTCCAACCTTTGCTAGTATGACTCTTGTTTTTCAAATATAATTCTAGCTACTGGATTCTCAAGGTACTTTTATCCGCCAAAAAGCATGTCCAAACTGCCAAAGGGAAACATTACGACATAAACCTTATATCTTCATGCTGCACTCCCATCTTCTTAGTAACAGTTTGTTTATTGCTGTTCAATAGCAGCAGTTTAACCTTCCTCTCCATCTTGCTGATGAAAGCTTTCATTTAAATGTCGTAGCTGTCATCCAGTTTAGTGGCACATATATATCATTCTTTGCACCTTCCTCTGGAACAGGAGTCAGCAAAATGGTAATCGTGATTGCATGAATGGTTACATCAGGGAACGCAACCCACATTAACACGCATGGTTTGAACAAGGGGGTTTGAAAGCTGCAGTGGTGGTGTAAAACAGCTTTTCTAATACATGTTCAAATTGACATATGCTTAATGCATATACACAGACTAAGAGGGTTTCTACATGTATTTTTCATTAATTTAGTCTTTACTTCATCAGGGGTGTTACAGTTTTGCATACATCTAATGTTAATTTACAAGTACTGATATACAACAGAGCATACAGGTTTTCATCTGTCAATTGCAATCTGTTTTATGATCTTCAGTTTAGAAAAAAAATTGCTCACAGACACATATGTTGAGCCAAATAAATCACTAATATGCACAAAAAATGAAGAGGCAGAAATTTTGACACATCAAGTTATCTAAATAAATCTAAACCAGTGTTATTTTGTACTTATAATTTCAGAAATACATTTGTCTTTAAATTTGCGATCTGAATTTGTAATTGTGGTTTTACACAATGACTTTTAAGGGTTTTGATTTTATAAAAGAAGTGTATTTTGTAAAGCTCTTCTTCACTAGACTGCAAAGCTTCAATGAATATTTAAACGTTGTTACAATTACGGATAAATATTTGTTTCACAATATTCCTTTAAAATATCTTAAGATTTCCTACTTGTGATCTTTGTGACAATGTTCGTAATGTCGTTTAATATTTGACTTGTAAACTAAAACTAAACTAAACCCTAGCGCAACAGGCCATGAAGGGCCAAGGCTTGCCACCTAGCCGCTGCATCCCCCACTCTGCCCATTACAGGCATCATTGGTGGGGTGTAGTACTGGAGGTTGACTTGTAAACACCAATCAAAATTTTCAAACGCAACAGAGATTTCACATTTTTGCCGTGGTATACCCATAATATTGCCTTTTAATTCTTTCATTTATATTCCCCTTTAACTCTAATGGTCATATCGGCTGCCTTTACTTTAGAACATATTGCAATAGTGTTAACTGGTGTACAGTATGTTTTGAGCCTTTGGGTTTTTCACACATTAGAACACACACACCCATTCACATTCTCATTCCTACCTCCACACTCTGGGAGGTCAGGGAATAACCTTGGATAGAGAAAAAATTTCCAGTGGGAATCAAGCCCAGAACCCCTCACACAGCAAGCGAGTGCTCTACTGACTGAGCTATTGGGCCACTCAATATTGTTCTTTCCACTCCTCTTGGAATGGAAAAGTTCCTTTGCAATTTATTTATTTTTCAACCATAAAAACATATACATGTTGTGGTTGTGTCACTAAAAAAACTACTTACAAAATATAGTACTTACATACATAATATTCACAAGCACAATCTATCTACAAACCCTCATCTAAAACTCAAGCTCAAAATCCTCCAGACTACAAAGGACACCTTGTACCAGATACTGTTTCACCGCTTACATCCTTAGATCTGCATTTACCTCAACAATGCAAAAACTCATCAGTTGAATAATAACACTTTTCCATCAAAAATTGCTTGAGATGTTTTTTGAAACGGTGAATGGAATTTATATTTTTTACTTCAATGGGTAATTTGTTGTAATATTTAATGCCTCTGTAGTAAAAACTATTTTCAAACAATTCTTTGTTATGTGGGGTTAGATGTAATTTAGTTTTTTCTCTTGTGTTATGACAGTGAATTTCAGAATTGGTGGTAAAATCTTTGATGTGTGTTTGCACTAGTACAATTGTTTCATATAAGTATATACAGGGCAATGGCAAAACGTTTAGTTCTTTAAAGAATGGTTTGCAGCTGACAATAAAAGGTAAACTGAGAATAATTCTAATGACCCTTTTTTGTAATTTGAATATTTTAATAGCTTCGCTACTATTTCCCCACAAGGATATTCCGTATGAAATTAAGAAGTGAAATTTGGAGAAATACATGACCCTAAGTGTAGTTTTGCTCACTGAGTGTTTCAAAATGTTAATTTGGAAGCAGATTTGACCTAGTTTTTTAATTAATTCATTAATATGAGGTTTCCAACTGAGATTTTCATCAATATATAATCCTAAAAATTTTGACTTATTTGAATATTTTATATTTGTTGCTTCTAGCTGTATGGTAGGAAAGTTTAATGATTTGTTGTTTATGTGATGAAATCCTACAGCTAAACACTTCTCCTTATTTAGACATAGACTATTTTCATTAAACCAAGAAGCTGTGTGTAATGTGACTGCGTTAATATTTATTTTTAAAGTGTCATCATTTTTTCCTGATGTTAGTATACTGGTATCATCTGCAAATATTAAGTATTTTATACTGTTATTTTGATTGTTATCAACAAGATCATTTATATATAAAAGAAACAATAATGGGCCTAAGACTGAACCTTGCAGAACTCCGCAACCAATTGTGCGTTCCTCTGATAAAAAAGATTTCAGCTCCTTTGTGCAATCATTAAAATAATCTATTTCCACTACTTGTTTCCTGTTTGTTAGGTATGAATTGAACCAGTTATGAGCTACACCTCTTATTCCAGTCGCTTAGTTTCCGAAGTAGAATTTTGTGATTGACGAGGTCGAATGCTTTTGATAGATCAAGGAAAATTCCTACACAATGTTCTGAATCATCTAATCTTTTGTAGATAGCATCACAAAATTGAATCAATGCTGTAGTGGTGGATTTGCCCTTTTGAAAACTGTGTTGACATAGAGAAAGAATATTTAATTTTGAGATGAAGTTTAATATTCTGTTGTATATAATTTTTTCTAGTACTTTAGAGAAAGGGGATAAGAGAGAAATCGGCCTATAGTTTTTTGTTTCGGTTTTTAGTCCCTTTTTAAATAATGGTTTTACTTTTGCAACCTTAAGACACTCTGGAAAACACCCTTCCCTTATAGATAGATTTATTACATAACAGAGTGGTTTTAGTAAGTGATTTGCACATGCTTTTATCATGAAGTTGGAGCAGCCATCTAACCCATAGGATTTTTTATTTTTCATGTTTTTTATTATAGATATTAATTCATCTTCTGTTACAGGCACTAAGAAAATAGCAGGATAAGAATTTCTTCCATTTAATATATGTTTATGAGTTTGTACTGAAGATTGATTTAATAAACTTTTTGATACTTGTACAAAATAATTATTAAACATTTCGGCTATTTCTGTAGGGTCTGATATTGTTTGATTCTCATCTTTAAGGTTATAATCTGGATACTTATTTGTTTACATTTGTATTTCTTGATTGATAATATTCCAGGCAGTTTTTGATTTGTTTGTTGAGTTTGCTATTAGTTTGTCATTATATAGTCGTTTTGCGTTTCTAATAACCTTTTTATATATTCGTTTATATTCTAGAAAGTATTGTCTAAATGATTCTGTTGTGTCTGTTTCTTTTATGAGTTTGCTTAAGAAATGTAGTCTTTCGTTAGATGTACGTATACCTTTTGTCATCCACTGGGCACTATGTTTTTTGTTCAAATTAACCTTTTTAAGTGGCAAAGCAATGTTTACATAATGATTAAATGTATTAATAAGGGAAACAAAAGCTGCATTTACTTCTTTTATAGAAAAAACATTATCCCAATCTTTGCTAAGTAGGTAGTTAAGATAATGTACATTTTCATCACTCATACATCTTTTATACTGATAAATATTTTGATTCTTTTTGGCATTTTCTTTGGTAAACTTACGTATTGTGAGCTTTTGGCCATTATGATCAGATAATACGCTATCAATAATTTCCAACTTATATTTAAAAATATTTGAGCTTAAAATGATTTGGTCAATTGCAGTATGACTAGCGGTGGAAACCCGAGTAGCAGTATCTACCACTGCTTTCATGGCATAGGAATCAAGTAACTCTATTAAGTCTTTTTTGTTTGAATTCTCTGTTAAAAAATTTACATTTAAATCCCCCATTATTAATATATTTTTAGATTTTTTTTGAAAGAAATCAATTACTATTTCTAACTTACTAATTAGCTGATTAATTGTACTACTAGGATTTCTATATATACATATAACTGTTACCTTGTGTTCTATTAATTCAATCATGCACATTTCAAAATGCTCATCACAAACTAGTTCCTCAAAAATATCAATTTTTTTAAAAGTTATATTTTCCCTAACAAATATACAGGAACCCCCACCTAATTTTTGTTTCCTACAGTAATGGCTGCCTATTGAGAAACCTGGTAATCTATAAAATTCAATTTCATCTTCCTTTAGCCAATGCTCTGTTAAACCTATAACATCTACATCTCTTAATTTACTATTAATAAATACCTCTAAATTCAGTTTCCAATTTTGTTTCGAAAGAGCCATGTCATATCAATGAGGGGTACACCACTGGTTGTTTACATTTGAATGCATGTTGATTGAACAGGAGAAGATTGAAGGAGGGCTACTATTGCTTTGCCCCTGACAGCGGTATTGTGTCATATCATCAGCCAATACGGATTTGCTAACCCCTATTCTAGAAGACAAAATTATGTTTTAATTGGTTTAGTCTCTCCTTATATGACAATTGTAGCAAAATTATTTCATAGGGGTGACATCCCTGAATTGTTTTTAAGGCCAGTCCCACAGAGAACTGATACTGGCTAGGTGGAGTCCAAAGTTGTTTACCTGAAGGTGGAAACCTTACAGAGGGAAAAACACTAATGCAATCTAGAGGAATGGACCATTTTTTATGAATGTCAGAGTACATGCTCTCCTTGTTCTACCACACAGATGCCTCCCATTTCCCCACACTCCCAAGAAATACATCTAATTTCATCGGAACCTTTTCCACTTGGATAAAAGGCTTATTTTAGTTATTCTAATATGGTTGGGTAAACCAGCTGTAGCTTTCTTTTCCTTTTCCATCAACAATGGCAATATTTTATGGAGACTTTTATCATGGTAAAATCCAATTCAGCAAAAATCAAATGAACCTTTGGCATGGGAAAGGTAGTAAGTGCCAAAAATTTAATTTTCAGGTTTCTCATTGAGATGGCACAAAGTGACAATGCCAACGGCACAGAGAAGGTAGTTTGTCTACATATATGATACAAAATAAAGTTGAAAATATAGTTGCTAGAGAACATTAGTTGTGTTGGTGAGAAACTGTTCATTAATTTGTATTTTGCTTCCCCTGAGGTATTTTGTTGATGGCGCTCACTACTTTCCCATGTCAATGACTAAATAATTGTCCACTGACAATGCTCACTCTCAAAACACAGTGGATAAATAAATATGCAGAGGTTTCATGTAAAAGCTATCCCAAACGTTTTTTTTATTCTCTGCGATTACAAGCAATGCTTCCCAATCTTTCCCTAACAAGTCTGTACTTCTATGTCATTTTGAAGCACTGCAGTAGTTGAGCTCCAATATAGTGGGACAGTTGACTCTAGAGTAGTATATTTTTGTGTGTAAATGTTAGCACACAAATGAGTCAGCTTGCTGTTATAGTACAGATTTTAGTTGGTAGTTTCCTGGTCACTTGCTTCCTTCCACGACAGCAATTAATAATAGATTGGGAATAAACTTAATTCAAATGGATCAATGGCTCAAAAATAACAGTGAGGATCCAGAACGAGGTGTTAAGGAAAAGAAGCGGTATGGAAGATGCAGTCACAACAGCCAGGAAAACCAAATGGAGCTGGGATTGGCATATGGGACAACATGTAGGAAGACCAAGGCGAAGATGGGCACAAGATTTCAGAACAGTAGAAGGAGAGAAGCATGTCATAGAGTGGAGTGGAAAAGTCATATGTTTGAGATATTTTGATGACAAAATATGAAATGCATATTTTGAATTTTCTGGCTATAGTCTATGTGGTCCTGTTTACTCTGGATGACCTTTGAATAACTTGTAAACCGTAAAAGATAGACAAAATCTTAACGTACAAAAATTTAGATCTGCCTATAACACACAATTTATGTCTGAATAAATCATCATTGAAAACATCTTTGTTCATCTTTTTACATGTTAAGCATGCAAAGAGAACAGGATCTCAAAGCTTTAAAAGATTTGGCTATCGCTCAAAGCCTACTGTATTCCCATATTCTGCTTGCACCCCAAGAAAATAAGCAATAAGATAATTTTTACAATTTTTATCTTTGTAAGAATGGTTAGTACAAGAGTAGAGAAAGTCATGTGAATGCAACACATCACATTTTTGAAATTTAACTAATATATTATGCATTTCATATATTTTTGCAGATTTTGGATAATCTGTTGATATTATATCTTGAATTGCAGCTTTGGAATCAGACTACATTAGTAAATTTGTTTTGTCTAATAAGTAAATTTTGTAATGATGCATAGATTGCATCAATTTCTACATCAAGGCTGGTGGAATTGTCTCCAACATGTTTATAAAAGGAGAATAACTTGCAAGTGGCACCAGCACCTTCATCTTGACTGTAAAGGAAGCCATCGATATAGATATGAATCCATTCATCTTCCAGAAATCTTAAATTGATGGTATCAAGGGATATTGTTTAGCTTCTATAGGAGTGACATCTTTTTTTTTTTTGTAAAATTTTCAAGTAGATCTAGATGATGGTTCACTTCTAGGATATTTAACAGATTATTGAGACATATGAATGGTTCTCTTCCTGATGAATAATTTATATTGTACAATTCTTGTACAATACTTTCTGTATCATACCTATTGGAGTTTTTAAGTATTGATAGAATCATGGTATTTTTCCCAATTGTTATTATCAGGTAGTCTCATAATTTTTTCACAGGTTAAAATAGCTTGTTCTTCAAGTTCCATTGTGATAGGTTTACTGCATGTTACGGCTTATAAGGCTATAATTGGAGTGGTTTTAACTGCTCCAGTTATTAATTTGAGAGCTTGATTTTGAGTGCATTCAAGTATTGCTAAGGTTGATGGGGATGCAGTTATAAGAACTTCATTGCTATATTTGAGAACTGGTTTTAAATACATGTTGTGTGTTAAACAGAATATCTTTTGAACATTCCCATTTAGTTCCAGCTAGTCTTTTTAATATTTTAAAACAATTGGTGGCTTTATCCTTTACATTTTCGAAGTGATTTTTCCATGTTAGTTTTTTGTCAAAAAGTATACCAAGGTATCGTGCATTTTCAGTTCTAGGTAAGAGGGTATTATCATATGATAAGGAGATATTGACTGATTTATTTCTTAACCTCTTGAGGGATATCGACGTGAAATCATGTCCATTTAAAATGGCGGATGAGCGATATGGGCGTCCTGTGCATTTAAGCATTTAACCCTGATTTATCCCTTATCCAACTCAACTTATTATAATTTTCCCTTTATGAAACATTTTAGTAAGGTCTATATACTTTATTGGCTTACCTTAATATGTTCGTTCTGCAGTGATTTACCTCAAAACAGGGATAAACACACAAGGGTAGGTACATCTCCACATTCCCGAATTCCCTTCTTGCAGCACACGAAACACTTTCGAAATGGGCGGGACTTCTTTGCTGTTGGTGGTATCCTTTTAGGATAATGTTTTCCTTGAAGTCTGAGGGGTGCAGGGGTTTTGGATTTTCAACCCCCAACGTGGTATTGTTCAATTAGGCTGCGAGTTATTTATAGTCGGTAGTCAAGGTCGGTCATTGTCCTGTGTGGGTTTAGAGAGCTGTCCAAATCCCCAAACAATTGTATATGGTTATATCCAGTTGGTGCAAAAACACCTTTTTATACCACTTCTCCCTTCAGCTACAAGCAGCAAAGAATACGTATTTCAACAAAGAAAGACACGGACTCTACTCAGTTATGAAACTCGCGTAAGCAAAAGTTGTAATGTTGATCTATTCTGGTGACTCAAGAGGCCACGCATGCAGTAGCGATTTATTACACAGTATGCTGACGCATTAGCCACACATACAATGGGTGTTTCTTTACTGAATCTTTCCGAGAACTAATATTAGATGCGTATGACAGAGCAAAGTTGACTTTTCACCACAGTGAAACAAAATTGTGCCATTTCAACGTTTTGTAAATACAACTCAACTTTGCTGATGACGTACATTTATACTGCAAATAACGAGTTTTATACCAGTTTTTGTTTCATTAAAATAACTTAATATTTACACAAAATACAGCTGTGTATATACGAAGGGCATTTAACAATTTAAATGCTAGCAGTTCTCGGCTCGCGGACGTTTAAATGGCCATCGCTCAAGAGGTTAATGAACAGAATTGAAAATTGCTTTTATCAGCACTAACATGCCTAAAGTTGTTATTGCACCAATATTTGAGTTTGAATAAGGACTTTTGAAGTGATAAACATTAGACATTCAATTTCTAGTGAATTCTGAGAATTCCAGATTACTAAATCATCAGCATATAATGCAGTTTTAATGCCAGTCTGTTGTATCTGTTCTGGAAGATCGTTTTATACAGACATTAAATAAAGTAGTACTAAGAACAGCTCCTTGGGGTAATCCGAGATTTGTTTTTTTATATTTTGACATTGCAGAGCCATAGGACGTGGCAGAATACCTTTCAGTGCTGAACTCTGAATGCCAACGAAGCCTATTGTATCTAATGCCAATTTGTTGTAGCTTCTTAATGAGATTGTATCTCCAGACATTGTCACATGCTGATTTTAAGAAACTGTAAAAGTAGGTTAGATAAAACATTGTGAAAGTAAAATCTGAATAATTAACAATGACAGTGAAAGTGCAGTGAACTCAAGAATAACAAAGGACAACTGAGATAAACCAAAACTGAGAAAGACTTTTGGAAAGACTCTATATATTTTAAATAATCTCGTGTATTGCATGTATTAAAAGCTATCTTCTTGTTATAATCCTTTGTTTCTTTGTATATTTTGTATCTTAATTTTAATAACTTTTTTTTAAATTTGACTTATTCATATTAAAAAATACTTTGTAATACTTTGAGTTATTTGTGGATCAATTTACTTCACTGTTAATAGCTTCAGGTATATATTTATACTTTGTAAATATTTAACAAAATTTTAATCTTTGCTATTTCTTATTGTAAGAGTATAAACCTAATGTATCTTGTATTCTGGTTCCTTATGGTCACCTGAAATGTCAGGCAGATGTCACAATTTTTTGTTTGTTAAATATATATTATATAGAATCAAAAGAAGAAATGTAACCAGTATGTACGGGTTAATTTTTTTTGGAAACTAAGTAGGTTTTGAGTACGTTAATCCAATAACTCTGCCTATGTTTGTTTAAAAAAAGTTATTATGTAATTTCATGTCAACTTATATTGTTTTGAGCTATTGTAAGAGAAAACTGTACGAGATGGGAGAGTTGCTGACTGATCATACTAAGAATTAGCGAAATTGAACATTTCATTCAGACAAGACGTGTACATTCTTTTATTATGGAATAATAAGATAATGTAATGGGGCCATTTTGATACCAAAATTATAAATTCAGAAAATTAATCATTTAAAATATAATTTGAAGATAATAATTGCAGTAATAATTATTAATGAAAAATGAATAGAGAAAACAAACATAAAAAGACGGTAGCCTCGTGACTAAAAAGCTGAATACTTTTAACGGTTTTGATAGCACTTCTACATGAGCAAGAGGGCACTTCTCGCTGGCAGATTGACTAGGAAACATTTGTAATTTTCTGGGAAGCGTCTGAGTGTGTGAAACAGAAATCTACGGCCGAAAATTTGAAATACCGGAGTGAAGCTTATCATTAAGTGTGTAAATGCAAGCACAGTTTTGTATGGCTGGTGAATTGTTTTATAATCTACACTGGTCTGCAATGTCTCCATGCAAATAGTGAAAACACTGAAAACATTTATTAAAAAATGTTATCACCATAATTAGCGTCATCCTTTCTAAACAAAGCCCACGCATACCAGGGAAAGAAATCTTATGCTTTACTGACAGCAAAGGGGTAGAATAAAAGGACTTTGATACCAATTAGAGTGGTACATTCAGCTTTTAATCTTAAGTTACTATATAAGGTAAACAAATTTAATGCTTTGTCACATCCATGGTGAAAATGTGTACCACTTTGAAACTGCCCACAAAACTGTAAAAACATCTCCTTTGCCATAAAGTTGTAAAAGGATTTCTGCTCATGTACATATTACAGAAAAACTGTAAACGTTGCCAATATGAAAGAAAAAAAACACCACCCAATAGTACCCACCCACACTCACACACCTGGGAACAGCTGAAATATGACTGACACTGGACACACAAAGTTAGTGAGAAAGCATGTACACTCCCTCCCCTGTGTGGCAACAAAAAAATTCAGCCATAAGAAATACCCTGCATGCCATAGTGTAAAGCATATCTTCATTGTACTGAATTTGCATTTTGAGCAACAAAAATTAATCACAATTGCAAAAGTAACCCATTTTCACAAAGCTACCCTCTGTTATCTTTGAAAGTCAAAGGTCAATGCACTATCAGGCTGCTCAAACTGAAATTCTGTGCAAATGTAAACAGTGTCACAGCAGAAACCAGCATAAACTTGGATTCACTCCAGCTCATTCTGTTTGTTGCATGACTTAAATGATTTAGAATATAAATAGATTTTTACAGTAATAACATTTATCAAATTTTCCAAATTTAATTCTATGGTAATAACTATAAATTACCCATCTAGGTTTTCAAGCAGCCATGCATTTCTCTTAGAGAACTTACCTCCACTGCCCATAGTTCACAGTGTAGCACCTTTTGGGGTTTTCAGCATTATCTCTGATGTCTTCCCACTCAAAATCTGAAAACTAAAAAATTATTTATCAATACACACAGTTTCTCTTCATCTACAACAGAGGAAATATACACTGGAACCTGGATAGTTTGAATCTTTATAATTCAAAATTGTCGTTAATTCAAGGACTTTTCTTGGTCCCTTGAAATTTGTATTAAAGCACTGTAAAAGAAACTCACTTGTAATGCAGATTTCATTTTCCTTAATTTGAAGAGTTTGTTCAAAAATGTCAGTCGAAAATTAATCTAAACACAGAAATTTCATATGATAACTTCGTCCATGTGCTTCTGCAAAAGAGTTATCACTCACAAGATTGTTTTCTTTGTAGGAATGTAGTTGGAATGCTGTTTGGGGGGGGGAATAGCTTTCCTAGCTGCCAGCCTTGAGCTTCTATACTTGCTCCCACATTTCCTTGTTTAAAACAAGTGTGCTTTTAGTTATCACTTGAGCTTCTCTTACTTATAAGAGAAAATCCATTGGAATTATTGCAACTTACCTTCAGTTTGGAATTAATAGAGGAAATAAGTAAATCAGACACACCAAAAGAAGTACAAAAACTTCTAGCTCTGGAAACAATCAATACTACATATCCCACAGAAGAATCGCTGCACATATATACTGATGGATCCTCCACGGAAAACCTTACTGTAGCTGGAGTTACGTGTTCACATTTTTCCTTTTATCATTCTGTTGGCAGAGACACAACAAATTATGATGGAGAAATAGGCTATATACATTGCTCTCCGAGAATTATTAAATCTTCCCTTAAATAAATTTAACAAGGTAGTAATTCTTTCAGATTCTAAAGCTGCAATTCAGGGAATATGTTCAAATACTACAAAGAAGTCAACAAAAATTAGAGAATGCTACAAAATGTTAACACAACTCCAAAAAGTTAATAAGACTGTTCCTCTCCAATGGATTCCAGCACACTGTGGAGTCATGGGGAATAAAGCTGCAGACTCACTTGCAAAGAAAGGCACAACAATAAAACAAAAGTCTAAATTCAATTTCTCATATTCCTCAATAAAACGCTTGATCATTAAAAAATTTTCTCATTCATACCTACAAGAAACAGAAACAAATGCCAAAGATAAAAGATGGATTACACTACTTTCCAACCCAGATATAATCCCCCAGAGACCAAGGAAAACAGCGGTTGCAGCCTTCCGAATACTGACAAATCACGACTGCTTAGCAAGTCAT
Organism: Tenodera sinensis; assembly: GCA_030765045.1. Lineage (NCBI taxonomy): Eukaryota > Metazoa > Arthropoda > Insecta > Mantodea > Mantidae > Tenodera > Tenodera sinensis. The sequence continues at coordinate 174,590,481 of CM060962.1, read as the reverse complement.
CTCTACAGAATAGGTATCTCAGCTTCACCAATATGTGTCCTGTGTAACGATCCAGCAGAAATGAATGAAGACCACTTGAAGACCTGTGAAGCATTAAGATCAGAAGAAACAACAGTTCAAAAGTATTGGAAAGCACGAATGCTAATGGCTTCATTGCCAGATGCAAGGCACTAGAAAACAACAACAACAACAACAACAACAACTGTACAGTGTGTTGCAAATCAATGCCACTATGTCTCTTAGTAAACCACATATCCAGTACAAGACTTTAACTTTTGTGGAAAATATCACTGTCGTTCGAGAAGTTGAAAAGGGTTTGAAGAAAAAAATCTGAAATCGTGAGAGAATACGGGATACCACACCAAACACTTTGTCAACTTATCTGAAGAATACAGAGAAAATTTTAAGCAGTGCCTCAAGTGAAAATGGAAAGAGTCGAAAAAGATGGACACAACTGGAAAATTCTGAGGGATGTATGCACCTGTATTGCTAAAGTGTCAATTTTAGACGTAGCTTTTGTAATTCAGATTTTTCTCTTGTCCCTTCAACTTCAAATTATCCAGGTTCCACTGTATATGGATCAAAGAATTAAAAACCAAAATACACTATTTGAACATTATAAGTTGAATTTGGAACACACTTGCTTCAATTATTCTACTATACAGGACATGTTTCAGGACACTTCCAGCTATAGGTCGAATGGCGAGCTGTGTCATCTTCCTGTTGGTCACTGATGAAAAGTATTGTCTTTTACAGCAAGTTACAAAGATTGATTTACTTCTTGGACAACATCAAGTTTATATCTATTTTGTGGAATGAACTTTGAAATCCTGCCTCCAGACACCTACACCAGATTCATCACAGTCTACTAGAGATTACAACGAAGACAATACCAGTTGGCCTACAGCTAAAGATGGAAGCAAAAGTTTCTGAAACATGCCTCCTATATCAGCAAATGAAACAAGCGTGTTCCAAATTTTAGTTCTAATGCTTCACTAACCAATCTTGGATCCACTGTTAAAAAGCTTCTAAATGAATTACCTATGGCATTGAATTTTTCAGTCCTGATTCTACCCCTAAAATACACGTTTTGAATTTGCCTTACAGAATACTACTTCCTACACTTTTTGTAGTATGTAGAATGAAAGGTGATCTCCTTAGCACAGTGGTAATGCTCCTGCTTACCAAGTGGGAGAACCGGGTTCAATTCCCGGTATCAGCATGAGGATTTTCTCCCACTAGGAGACCTGGTGCAGGGTGCACTCAGCCTTGTTAGGTACCTGTGAGGACAACTGAGGAATTCCTTGATTGAAAAGTAGTGGCCCTGGTTGCGTAAACTGCATAACTGGCCAGGAGGGATCAGGCCACTGACCACATACCACCCCCAAGTACTGCATCCCACTCGTGACACCTGTGATGGGCAGAGGTGAGGGGTGCAGCAGCTGGATGGTAGGCTGTACAATTCCATACTCTTTCAATGAAATAGCGAAAAATAACTAAAACAGCAATGACACTTCAAAAATGATAAGAATTGGAAAATTAAAAACAATAATTGATATCTCAACTGCTGATATGACAAAAAAGTTGTTTGAAATGCATATGTTTTAAAGACTTCTACACCATTTTTTGCAGTGTGATTTTGTCCTGTTTACCAGTTATACAAAACTAATACCTGGCAAAGCGACCGGGTATTAACCTTGGTTGTTAGCGCTGCGATCACTTGTTATTTTGTTTACTAGAACTGCAAGATACTAGTAACTTGGTGTACAGTCAATCTCTCATGTCTGCCGATATATGACACGTTGCTGACCTGAAGATATGATTGCACCTGTACAGAGTGTACACAGACTGTCTGACAGTGTATGTGTGATTTACTCATGTAACCAACTTGGCATTTTCACATTCTTTCTGATACGCCTCATGGCTTTGCCAGGTAGTACACAAAATTGCCTCTAAATGAAGAGGAGTTCTAAGGCTATTCCCAGAATATGTGAGATTACATTTTAGTTATCATGTACATGTCTTAACCTTTTGAGCGATGGCCATTTAAACGTCCGCGAGCCGAGAACTGCTAGCATTTAAATTGTTAAATGCGCTTCGTATATACACAGCTGTATTTTGTGTAAATATTAAGTTATTTTAATGAAACAAAAACTGGTATAAAACTCGTTATTTGCAGTATAAATGTACATCATCAGCAAAGTTGAGTTGTATTTACAAAACGTTGAAATGGCACAATTTTGTTTCACTGTGGTGAAGAGTCAACTTTGCTCTGTCGAACGCATCTAATATAAGTTCTCGGAAAGATACAGTAAAGAAACACCCATTGTATGTGTGGCTTATGTGTCAGCATACTGTGTAATAAAGCGCTACTGCATGCGTGGTCTCGTGAGTCATCAGAATAGATCAACATTACAACTTTTGCTTACGCGAGTTTCGTAACTGAGTAGAGTCCGTGTCTTTCTTTGTTGAAATACATACGTACTCTTTCCTGCTTGTAGCTGAAGGGAGAAGTGGTATAAAAAGGTGTTTTTGCACCAACTGGATATAACCATATACAATTGTTTGGGGATTTGGACAGCTCTCTAAACCCACACAGGACAGTGACCGACCTTGACTACCGACTATAAATAACTCGCAGCCTAATTGAACAATACCACGTTGGGGGTTGAAAATCCAAAACCCCTGCACCCCTCAGACTTCAAGGAAAACATTATCCTAAAAGGATACCACCAACAGCAAAGAAGTCCCGCCCATTTCGAAAGTGTTTCGTGTGCTGCAAGAAGGGAATTCGCGAATGTGGAGATGTACCTACCCTTTTTGTTTTTTTGTCCCTGTTTTGAGGTAAATCACTGCAGAACGAACATATTAAGGTAAGCCAATAAAGTATATAGACCTGACTAAAATGTTTCATAAAGGGAAAATTATAATAAGTTGAGTTGGATAAGGGATAAATAAGGGTTAAATGCTTAAACGCACAGGACGCCCATATCGCTCATCTGCCATTTTAAATGGACATGATTTCACATCGATATCCCTCAAGAGGTTAAACTACTGGTATTTTAATCAAAATTGTTAGTGAAATTTTTGAGTTAAACATTTTTAAGAACTTTCCATATACAGAGTACTTTGGGGTGGAGGATTCTGTTTTAAATTTAAATGCCCAGTTTGATATTAGTCCATTTTGTTTAGAGTTATGTTATATGCATGTATGCACTCATCTTTATCTACAAATGCTTTCTTTGAATTCAGGGTGCCTCAGAACATGTATTTCTGTTGAACTTGAATAATGAATTTTTGAGTGGAATATAATAGTTCCTCAGTTACTGTATAGAGAAAATAAAAAATCTGTATTGAAATCCCACTACTGTTTACTTTTACAGGCCTTCCAAAGGTTATTCTTATGAAAGCTTATTTTTCTCTCTACTTTGTTAGTTAAATTAAACCAGTGGCATAGCTACGGTTTTGGGGGAACCTCTAAAAGTAAATGTTGGGGACCCTACTTACTAATAAAGCTTAAAAATGGAGAGATAAAAATATTACATATTTACTCACAGTGTTAAAATAACACTCCCGGATTACCAACACTAATGGTTATTTTTCCTAAATAAACAATATATGCTCGCTAAATGCATACCACACATAGATGGAATAAAATCATTACCTGTCAATATTCTGGGTAACTCGGGTATTAACCCAAGCTAACTTCTATTTATGCCACTGAATTAAACCTTTGCATAAATAGTTTCATTACACATTACATTATAGTTACAAGAAAAATACACAAGACCAAATCAAGTCAGATGCTTGAAAGCTACTCAGTATATTCTGGCCTTGAAATTCCACTCTCGTTACATGACTTTGCATGAAATGAGTGAATAGTAACAGCAATTTAAAAAATGGCAAATTGCTGGAAAGTGCAAACTAATAATAGCAACATCTCAGACAGGATTGATGCCACAGAAAAACCTTTTTTTAAATACGAGGGGCGTCTCAAAAGTAAGTTGCAGTATTTTTTTAAAAAATAACAAAATTTAATATTTTAAAAAGGGTATATTTTGAAAGCTACATTCAGTACCTATTTTTCCACATAATTTCCTTGAACCTAAATACATTTTTGATACCGCGGTAACAGCTTTTTTAACCCAATGTCAAACCACTCTCCCGCCAAACTGGATAGCCATCTTTCCACTTATTGTTTCAGTTCCTCATCATTTACGAAGAACCTTCCCCCAAGATGTTGCTGCAGCTCCGGAAAAAGATGGTAATCACTCGGTGCAAGGTCAGGTGCACTAGATGGATGACCGAAAACATCCCATCGAAACTGCTCAAAAGGGCTTGAGTTTCACGAGCAGCGTGCAGGCGAGTGTTATCGTGGACCAGAAAAACTGTTTTGCTCAACTTTCCCCACCTTTTGTTGTGTATGGCTCTTTGAGTTTTCTCAGCACCTCACAATAGCGAGCAGTTGTCATCGTGGTCCCATGGAGCAGGTAATCGATTAAAAGTACTCCCTTCGAATCCCAGAATATCGTTGTGATGACCTTGCCAGCCGATGCAACAACTTTTGCCCTTTTTTTGGAGTTGCCTCATCCATATGTTTCCACAACTTGCACACACTTTTGATAGACACAGATCCTTAGAAATAATCCTGTGAAGCGATGAACGGCTTATTTCAATATACGGAGGAAGTTGAAACAAAACTGCATCAACTGTATGACGCCGAACGGTGTTCACGACTGCTCAAACCTCATCAACAATATCCGGAGCGAGGGAAGTGGAGGATCGGCCGCTTCATTGCTGATTGTGTAATGTTATTCTCCCTTCAATGAACGATTGGGGCCAACGAGAAACCATTTGTCTTAACAAAACGTCTTTTCCATAAACACTGCTCAACTTGCAATGAATTTCAGTCGCACATTTATTTTTTCCCGTCAAAAAACAGATTACAGCACGAACTTCGCAATCGGCGGTAGGAACGAGTGGAGTCTTCATTGTTACTGCCGTTTTAATGTCCAAGCAATAAACTTAGGTGCCTAGGAATTTTATAGTGCTGCTACAACACCCATACCTATATACCGTGGGACTTTCAGACTTTTCCCACCTACCGCACGGATTTAAAAAAATAGTGCAACTTACTTTTGAGACGGCCCTCGTAAATTGGGTGTTTTAAACAGATCAACATTTTTTGTACAGTACATTTTTGTCTGTTTTTAATGGTTTTTAATGGAGTGGAGCATGTGGAGTTTAAGGACCCATCGATGAAGTCATTTGGACCCACCCATTATACAAAGTTCCTTTCTAATGGAGTGGACTTCACAGCCAATTCCCAAGTAATTCAAGACATATATTTGTTTCATCAAATAAATATCTCAAATATGTGATACTTAAATCAATATTGTTAGAGATATTTTTGATCAAATCAAAAGTATCGGAAAAAAAATGGATTCAGAGGTCCTCAAAACATGTATTTCATGAAATTTGTTGTTTTGGATGTAATTCAATACTTCTATTTATTTGTTCATTTATTTATTAAGTGTTAAGTCATACCTTATATGATCTGGCCGTAACCTTTGTTAATTTGCCATAACCATACCTAACACAACACACGAATGTTCTCCATTATCTGCAGACTATCTTGAGACCCCAGTCTTTCCACTGACCATCTCCATTTAGTCTTTACCCTTCACAGGAACTCCCCTAATCTTGGTATTTGCTGATAAACAAATTACTGTCTTTTATTGCATATTCATAGCCATTGTATAACAGTTGCACCTGGATTTATGTAGAAGCAATTAGGACGTAAGCATTTTGTTGCATAATTGTTGCATTAATATTCCAGGTGTTCACTATCGAGAAATATTGTAAAATAAGTGCCACCACTGCAATCTGCTAGGTTTACAGGAGAGAGTACAGAGTATGCAGCATGTTTTAATATATTCCTCACTGATGATGCCATCAGTTTGCTGACTGCTGAGATGGTGGCTAGCCCATCAATGAATCTGATTGGTTCAGGTACAGGAATTAGCAGATGTGACTAAGCGATCAGCGAATGAGGTGGCAAGGCATGTGAACCATTTGTTTAGCACGTGCCAAGTCAATAACCATGTTATTCTTCAATTGTGTATGACTGTTTGTTTCTATAGTTAGTACCTGGGCGGCTGAGCTTCGCTCAGCATTCCCCCCACCCCTATTTGTGAAATCTTGTTCTTTGGGAGAAGATACTTATTTAGATGCACTTGAAAAGCAAAACATTAAGTAAATAGAATTTTTTATAGTAATTGTTAAGTGTCATTTCCGAGATACAAGAGATACATATAAATATTTCATAAGCATCATCATTTCAGCCGTAAAACGTCTACTGGTGAACACAGGTCTCCCCCATAGACATCCACCTAGTTTGAGGTTTATGTCGAGTATTTGTTCCACTATGGAGTTCAGTTCTTGAGTGCTGCGGTCGACTATCTTCCAGGGCGTTAACACGTTGGTCCTTCATCTTTCCATCGAGTTCTTCCATGTCTTCCTTAACTCCAGCAAGTTGCTCATTAGTATTCTCCCATAGCTCTATCTTCATATTGGACATTCCTGTCTTCATCTTTTCCGATCCGGAATTTACTTTTTTAAATTTGGCTTCCATTTTTGTTTCTTTTATCAATTTCTGTTTCCATATTTTCCACTCCATAGCTTAGACTTTTCAATTTGGATTTCATATTCGTTTCCTCTGCCGCATTCTGGAATTCATTTCATTTCCCACTATGTGCATCTTGGATAACATTTGTTTCATCAACTGTTCCATATAGTGGTTTTCATCGCACTCCTTACACGAATTGTGATAACTTTACCTTTTAACTACTTCTTTAGTTTTTTATAAAACACTGGAATGGCACATTGAGCAAAAGCACTGTTGAACAACAACAAATACTACAGGAAGAAAAGTGTATGGAAAAATGTATGGATTGCTTGTAGAAGACGGTGCAGAGTGTTACGTAAAAGAAAAGGGAGTAGAGAAAACCATGTGAACGTAATATGTTGTGTGGTAAAATGAATTGAATAAAAGCATTCTATATGAAAAAACACTTAGATGTGCAAATTTTCATGGCGATCGGTCAACAACTGGTTTTGGAGTTTACTCACTCTTTCTTCAATATACAACATGTACAGGTGTAGGTAAGTATGAAGTTGATAAACGATAGAGAATAACATGTGAATTGTTACGTAAAAGAAAAGGGAGTAGAGAAAACCATGTGAACGTAATATGTTGTGTGGTAAAATGAATTGAATAAAAGCATTCTCCATGAAAAAACACTTAGATGTGCAAATTTTCATGGCGATCGGTCAACAACTGGTTTTGGAGTTTACTCACTCTTCAATATACAACATGTACAGGTGTAGGTAAGTATGAAGTTGATAAACGATAGAGAATAACATGTGAATTGTTACGTAAAACAAAAGTGACTAGAGAAAATAGTATGTAATACACAGTATTTCTATTTCAAACAAACGGGACAAGCTAGGTCAACTTTCTTAATGTATTCTGTTGTTGTTGTTGTTAGCTAATGCTGAATTTCTGACAATGAAGTCATTAATCCTGTTGCTCTCCAATATTTTTCGCTGATGGATGGAGTGTTAAAAATCGCCGGGCATATTTGAAGGTGGTCTCGATCCATTTCCTCTTGCAGATCACATAGAGGACACAGTGGTGAAGAATATATCCCAATTCTGTTTAAATGTTTTGCCAGACAATCATGTCCTGTAATCAACCTGAAGGTTGCAACTGCTGTTTTTCGAGGATACTCGGGAATTACTGTTTGAATGTTTGGTAGTTCCAATCTTCTATTTTTTGATTTTTCATAGTAATATTTTGCAATGCTTTTTTTGAATTCAGAGTTGACTAATCTTTTAGCCGCATAAAATGGTAGATTAACTATTGATTTCTGTACACTGCCGGTACCCTTTTTTGCAAGAAAATCAGCTTTCTCATTACCACTCAGTCCACAGTGAGCTGGTATCCATTGGAAGACTAGGTGTTTTTGAAGTGCGGTTAGACGGGTAAGGATTTTCCAACATTCTATAATTGTTTGGTTTTTTGGTGACAAATTGGAAGTAATTGCTATAATTGCCGCCCTGGAATCTGAAAGAATAACTGCTTGATGAAAATGTGAAATTCTATACAAGAGATTTTGTAGGGCCATTCGAATTGCTTCAATTTCTTCATCAAAGTTAGTAGTTCCATAACTTAAAGATTTGTAATAGGAAAAGAAGTGACATGTAACTCCATCCCCTGCTCCATCTCGGTTTGAAATCAATGATCCATCAGTATAAATATGGAGCCATTCGTGTTCTGGAAATCTAGTATGGATTGTCTCTAATGCCAATAATTTTAGAACACTAGTTGGAGTATCACTTTTCTTAACTTCTTCTGTCAGGTGAAAATAATATGTGATGTCTAATGTTTGTGTCGGATTGACTTTAGATATGAAGTTTTCCTTTGAATTAGGAAGGTATACGTTCTTCCTGATGTCTTGAATTTTGGAAAGAAAGCTCTCCTGAGTCTTTAGTGTATGTGTAAAATTTCTCTTGTGCCATGTATTGAATAGGAGTCTGATCAACTTTTCGTGTTGAATAAGAGCCGCCTTTTCTATTTCATATTCAATGGGGTATTGGTTGGTTAGTATTTCCATAGCTGCTATTGGTGTGGTTTTGATAGCACCTGTAATTAGTCTCAGACTTTGGTTTTGAAAGATTTGAATCTTTTTTGTATTTGCTGTTACAAGGACTTCACTGCAGTGAGTAAATAATGGCTTTATATATACATTGTATGTTTTGTTAAGAGTTGCTCTGGAACATCCCCACTTCATACTTTGCTTAGAAATTTGGGGCTGTGCTGCTGCAACCCATATGGAAAGGTTATTTAGATTGCAAAAACGGGCAGTCAGATTGATTTTCAATATGAACTCTCGTGAATCATGTAGGGGAATATTTAAGGATAAGCAGATACTATCATTGTATTCTCTTTATGTCTATAAAGTTGTAACCTATGCAGTTCAGAAACAAAACCTAAAAAATAGCAATATCCATAGTCACTACACCCGACACAATGATGATTATTTTCAGCAGAGATTTAGTAAAAATATTTCAAAAAAGGATCCTAATGTCATGGGTTTAATGCTTCATGCAAAACTACCTGCATATTTAAAATGTTCTAAAGGTAAACAATTTGAGAGTGTTCTGAAGAAGTATTTGATAACAAAGACATTGTTCAGTATCAATGAACTATAATAATGTCCATATTGAAATTACAGACCCTCTGTGTATATCACAAATGATAGGTAGCTATAGTAATATGTGTAACCATTAGGTTGTCCATCTCTGTAATACAAATTATAAATATAAATTTGTGACAATGTCAGAAACTGTATTGCAGTCTATTGACAATAAAGGAATTTAATTAATTTTGGTTCTGGTAATTGCTGACCTTCAAAATTTAGTTTTATTTTTAGTGGTTTTTTTCTTAGTGAAAAGATTTGGTAGTTTGATTTTGTTGTATTAACAGTCATTAAATTTTCTTTGGTCCACTTTTGTAGGCTGTTTATGGATTGTTGCAGGGTTTTGTCTAGTTCTGTAGTTTTGTTTTTTGGTTTTGAAGTCCACATTACTAAGTCATCAGCAAATAGTGCACACTTCACACTTGATTCTTGTATTTGTTGTGGCAGATCATTTATAAATATATTAAAAAGTGTAGTGCTGAGCACTGCGCCTTGTGGTAAGCCCCGGTGTACTTGTTTATATTTAGATATATTTCTTCCATATCCGGTAGCAATAAAACATTGTGTTAGGAAATGATATAGCCATGAAAACATTGAACCTTGTATCTCTATTTTTTTTTACTTTCTTTAGCAGTTTTGTTCTGCATATAGAATCACATGCACTTTGGAAATCAATAAAAACTGATACATTATCTTCTTTTCTATTGAAGGAGTCTTTGATTTCTTGACTGAGAAGTTAAGACTTGTTCATTTGTAGAGTGGAACTCTCTGAATCCAGCTTGGCATGGGGATATTAAATTTTGTGATCCTAGAAACCAATTTAACATTTGACACCATTCTTTCCATCACTTTTGCTATTATGCTAGTAAGAGCTATTGGTCTACATTTTTTTATTTCTGATGCTGTTTTATCTTTCTTCAAGAGTGGGAAAATTATTGCTTTCCGCCATTCGGCAGTTACAGTGGTGTTCCAGGATAGATTGTAGAATTTTAGTAGTAGTTGTTTTGCTGCTTTTCCAAGGTTTTTTATGAACTCTGGATGTACGTGATCTGATCCAGGAGACCTTTCGTTTTTTAGATTATTAATTGCAATGTTCAGTTCTTTGCATATTAAAATATTGAAAAAGATATTGTATTGAGTGTTAGGATCACATTCTCTTTCTTGTTTCAAATCTTTCTTAAATTGTTTACGTTCCCTTTTATTATTTCTTGTTACTTTATGTGAATTAGCATAATATTTATTGAATGTTTTGGCTATGGCTACATCGTTTGTTAATATTTTATTGTTGTGTGTGATAGGTGTGCTGTTGCTTTCTTTGCTGTCCATGACATTTTTTATGAACTTATGGGCTTTGTTGCCATCTGTCATATAATCCATTTTTTCTAAGAAATTGCTGAAGTGATTCTTTTTAGCTGTATTAATTTCTTTTTTTAGTGAGGCACATTTCTTTCGCCATATTTGTGTATCTGGTATGTTTTTTGTTTGTTCAGCTGTATTTCTAGCTATATCCCTTTGCTTTTCAATTCTTCTAACTGGGGGTTCCAAAAGGGTTTGAAATTTTTAATTCTTCCACGAGGAATATGTTTTTTTGCAGTTTCTAGGATGAGTTTACAGAAATTTTTGTTCATATAATCTGGGTGGTCATGCATGTTTGTTTTTTAAATTTATGTTGCAGTTCAGTTTTATATTTATTCCAATCTGCTTTTTTGAAGTTCCAATACAGATTTGGCTGATTTTGACTGTTATTTGTATTACCTAGTTTTATATCTGTGACTAGAACTTGGGTCTTCTATAACTTGTTTTTTAATTTTTGAAACAATATCTGTTGTAGCTAACAAGAGGTATGGGTTACTGCCTGCTCCAGAGTAATGTATGAAGGTTTTGGGACCTTCTTTATCATAGATCAGTTCAAAGATTGTGGTATTAAAAAATTCTTCCACTATCTGCCCTGTAGAATCAGCCCTGGAAGAGGACTTTAAAATGCTAGCTCATTTGCTGAAATCGATTAACAGAGAAATTATGGCCGAAATAAGGTTTAGACTATTTGTGACTGTTATGCATAGACTAAGATAGCTAAATCAACGTACTTTAATTTTTCTGAAAGCTCTTGATGAGGCCTTTAATATCCTGGCTTGTTTTTTTGAAATTGGCCCATTAATAGATAAATTATGGCCAAAATAAGGTTTCAACTAATTGTGACTGTTACGCATAGAGTAAGATAGCTAGGTCAGTTTTCTTTAGGCTTTCTGAAATCTCTTGACAAGGCCTGATGTATTTGTTGAAATTGGCCCATTAACAGAGAAATTATGGTTTTAACTAATTGTGACTGTTAAGTGTAGAGTAAGATAGCTAAGTCAACTTTAAGTTTTCTGAAAGCTCTTGAGAGGCCTTTAATACCCTGACTTGTTTGTTGAAATTGGCCCATTAACAGAGAAATTATGGCCAAAATAAGGTTTAGAGTAATTGTGACTTACGCATATAATTTTTTTTCTCAAGAATTACGCCTATATAGATAAACTTAAAAAGCAAAACCCTATCTGAATATAAAATTTGATCAAAATTGTTAGAGCCATTTCCAAGTTGCGTAGAATATATTTATACATATACAAAAATTGCTTGTTTAAATATATAAGATTCTAACGAGTGCTTATTTTGTGAAACATCTGTATGGAGAAATACCGCAAGTTTTAAACTAAGAGTGATTATATTTGCGGAAAGAATGTTAATTGAACTGCCAAAAGAGAGCTAGCCAAATTATAGACTTCAGTGGTTCGATAAGAACTACTCGCAAGGGAACTAACTATCACTATCCTCACACCTGTGTGTGCCTGGGAGTTTGATGGCATCATCTCTGTTCTATGTGGGGCCTGTGTGCCAAAAATTGGGTGTGGAGTATAGCTGGAATTACCCGAAAATGAGTCCAGAATACATAGGGAACATATAGGCATAATAACACAGCACAGTAAGGAGAAATTGTTTACCCCTGATGAGCAGCAATCTACAAACTGCATACATAAAGCAAAGCATGTGAATCAAGGTCGCTTGTAGTTGGAGGTGATATATTTGTCATTCATTTAACCTCTTGAGGGATATCGACGTGAAATCACGTCCATTTAAAATGGCGGATGAGCGATGTGGGCGTCCTGTGCGTTTAAGCATTTAACCCTTATTTATCCCTTATCCAACTCAACTTATTATAATTTTCCCTTTATGAAACATTTTAGTAAGGTCTATATACTTTATTGGCTTACCTTAATATGTTCGTTCTGCAGTGATTTACCTCAAAACAGGGATAAACACACAAGGGTAGGTACATCTCCACATTCGCGAATTCCCTTCTTGCGGCACATGAAACACTTTCGAAATGGGCGGGACTTCTTTGCTGTTGGTGGTATCCTTTTAGGATAATGTTTTCCTTGAAGTCTGAGGGGTGCAGGGGTTTTGGATTTTCAACCCCCAACGTGGTATTGTTCAATTAGGCTGCGAGTTATTTATAGTCGGTAGTCAAGGTCGGTCATTGTCCTGTGTGGGTTTAGAGAGCTGTCCAAATCCCCAAACAATTGTATATGGTTATATTCAGTTGGTGCAAAAACACCTCTTTATACCACTTCTCTCTTCAGCTACAAGCAGGAAAGTATACGTATGTATTTCAACAAAGAAAGACACGGACTCTACTCAGTTACGAAACTCGCGTAAGCAAAAGTTGTAATGTTGATCTATTCTGATGACTCAAGAGACCACGCATGCAGTAGCGCTTTATTACACAGTATGCTGACACATAAGCCACACATACATTGGGTGTTTCTTTACTGTATCTTTCCGAGAACTTATATTAGATGCGTTCGACAGAGCAAAGTTGACTCTTCACCACAGTGAAACAAAATTGTACCATTTCAACGTTTTGTAAATACAACTCAACTTTGCTGATGACGTACATTTATACTGCAAATAACGAGTTTTATACCAGTTTTTGTTTCATTAAAATAACTTAATATTTACACAAAATACAGCTGTGTATATACGAAGCGCATTTAACAATTTAAATGCTAGCAGTTCTCGGCTCGCAGACGTTTAAATGGCCATCGCTCAAGAGGTTAACCTGTCATTCTATAAAGAGTGAGATATAAATCCAGCGAATGTACTTGAGTTTGCACTGCATTATTTCAATATTTTCCTTAATGTTTTAAAGTAAATATGAAAATAAAAAGAACAAAAAAAAAGTGTGTTCTTGTCTCAAAAATTAGTGCATAAAGTCTCTTAGGTGTCACCATTTTGGCATATAAAAATATAGTAACCCTATATGTGTGTGTCCACGAACAGCATAATGCAAAAATGAAACATTGGCTACATAAATTTGGTATTTCAATCCAATTATTTTCAAAGTAGCCACAATTAAATTTTCATGAAATTTCCCAACCCCAAACTACTGTGGCAGTAATTTTAGGTCACACCCCGAATTCATCATTTTCTGTTACATTTAATTTTATTATACAATGTTTTAAGAATTGTTAAAGAATGAATGTTAAATTATATACATGTTAGGTAAAACAGCTCTCATTTATACTTAAGTATGCTATGGATGAACAGCATGGCAATGTCCGGATATTGCAGCTTATGTGGTTCAAACAAATGATGTACCCAGACTGTTACAAAAATTTTCACTTAACGACGAAAAACAACGGTTAGCAACAGGGATTAAAGTATAGAGAAGAAGAATTAACAGGGATTAAAGTATAGAGAAGAAGAATTAATATGGTTAAAGAATACATGTAATAAGAGAACGAGAGCTTTTCTACCTAATTTAGTTAAAGGAGACCAATCAACGTACCAAATTGTTATTAGTAAAATATTATTGAAGACAATAAAAATGATATACGAAACAAAGTAGTATAATTTCCAAACAACTTCCCTGCACCCACAAGTGTGAACACTACACTAAATTCAAATCTGCTTTACAAACTTATTTAGTTAATAATGTGTTCTATTCATTAGAGGAATTTTTAAATAGGTTAAAAGTTCAGTAATCAAAAGTCAATGTTAGGTACTTATTTTGTAATCTGTTAATATTTCACTGTGCATAGTCTCTAATACTTGGTTAATCAGTTCTTTGTATATTATTATTATTGTTTTGTTATTTTGTCTTTGCTACTTATATGTACTTGTTTACCTTTGACTGAATTCAATAGTGTATTACACCATATTGAATTGCAATAAATACATAATAAATAAATAAATAAATAAATAAATAAATAAATAAATAAATAAATAAATAAATAAATAAATAAATAAATAAATAAATAAGTCTCATCAGATAATAGCCGACTAAGCCGAGCCGAGCGAAGAAGAAGGTGGGAAGATAGATTTGATGCGACCGCCGCACTACCCTTTCAAGGAAACCTCTTAAAATTTTTTATTGTTTCAAAAAAGGCTCTGACAATTTTAATCAAAGCAATGGAATATAATGAAATGTTGTTGTTGTTAGCTAATGCTGGATTTCTGACAATGAAGTCATTAATCCTCCTGCTCTCCAATATTTTTTGATATTGGAGAGAGCAATAGCAGTAATAGTAACCGCTTTTTAGAGAGCACCATATTTTTATGTTTTGGCAGTCATATCGCTCTCTCACAACCCCCAGAATGTCTGGAGGACCACACCTGTCGTTGGTTTATGGCACAGACCTGACCGGGAGAGTTATCAAAATAAATTCACCGACCATATCCTCTGATTACAATCAGAAGACGTATTACATGCCATGACAGATCAGCATGTTAGGAGTTAATATTTTAGAGAAATGGAGAGGTTGGAAAAATAAAGACTCCCTAGCCCTCGGGAACCCTAATAGCATCGGGGTCAGAAGAGAACAAGAGACAACCAAGGTAAGGTCAGATAGAAAAGTTACAGTGAGGAGCAAAACACCAGTAAGTGGAAGTAATGTATAATGAAATGTGTATCATAAGTTTTCTGCAAATGATCTCTGAAGACTTCTTCATTCTGATTAAATTTTTAGTAATTTTGTACAGCTCGGAAATCGGAAGAGCCAAACAAAAAACTTACAAGAAAAACGCAGATGCTGTTAAAAAACAATCTGTCAAAAGTAACTGGCAGTATCCATTTAAGAATAGATTTTTTGAAGTGTTACTAGTATGAATTTTCCAGCACTTTGCCATGTATTTTTTAAGTGATAAGTGATCGTTCTTTTGATTCACATGAAGTCAGCAAAGAATATAGAATTACAAAGTACGCATATATGTAGTAATATGATAAAAGATCTGAGGCTCTTCAGCTTCCTGTGTCCCGCTTGTAGTTGCAAACAAATGTGTAAGGAAATTGTGTCAACAAAAATTTATTTTGATTAGCATGCAATAAACAGAAAATTAAAATTTTGCAAGAACAGTTGGTAGGTTGTATTAAGAGTAAAGAATAAAAGATATAGAAAGTCATGTGAATGCAATATTTTGGATTTTTAAATTTTTTCTTGTCAACACTGCAAGCATATATTAGCAATGCATGTGTTTTGAATTAAATTCTATGTCCATGGGACTTATGAAATTTGTTGGTTGTTAAAATAACCAGTGTCACATATTCACAGGTGCTTGGATTCGCACCATACATAGGAACCTTCTCAATTAAAGGCAAATTCTGAATCCAGCCTGAATCAAACCCCAAAAATACTCTTTACAGCAGGCATGTAACCTATTAATTGTGCTAAGAGGTCTGAGACCCATCCAGCATGAAATACTTATCATTTTGGCCAGATATAAATCTGGGAAGAGAACACTAGAATTTCATTACTAAAGACAATAGTTAATGTTTCACTACATAATGCTATAATAGATCATGTATTGATTCTAAATAAATGTAGCATATGTATAAGGAAACCTGAAATTCAAATAACGAGTTCAGCAAATATATTTTCTACATCATCCTTAACAATTCCATCCGGAAGGATTTATTTTGCTATTTTGCAACAATGAATTTTCTTGTATATTGTGCTGTAATGCCAACATTCTAGCTTTTCACAGACCCAGGTTCTAAACTTGGATAGGTGAAGCTGCCTGGTTAAGGTTTTTACTCGGGGGGTTTCCCTTAGGGCCAGATCCACTGACAAATGTTAAAAATTTAATGGCATCTTGTTTTCTAACATTATGTGGAAATGTTTGAGGTTATTTTGAATCACTTATTTACACTCACCTTCACTACTAAACTGCTTTTTTAAAGCGGAAACGTTTTCAGGACCATTTGATCCCATCATCAGCTGTTGGGTGACTGACGTTATCCTCTTGTTCCTTTTCTCTGCTGTTTCTATTCTGCTGCCATCTGGTGTTAGGGGTGCAGAGCTTTAACACTTCATTCAATGCTGGTATTTCGAAATTAATAACTTTATTACTGTTTTTGATGATGTATTTTTTTCCCAAATATTCAGTTCTATTGGTGAATTAATAGTTTTATATTAAGGCTGATGTTGTGGTTTTCAGTCCAAAAATGATGTGCCACAGCAGACTTTTCAATTTGTTTTAATTTTATGTTTCTTTGGTGTTCCTTAAGTCTTATATCCAAATTTCTCTTTGTTTTCCCTATGTAGCTTTTGTCACAACTATTACAGTTGATCTGGTAAATCCCCGATTTTTTATTGTATGGTATGGTATTGTTAAGTGGCTTATTAAGCAGGTTTTTTAAACTGTATTGGTTTTGCGGTGCTAGTTTTATGTTTAGTTTCTTGAAGATTTTTTCAAATTTCCTGAAGGCCCAGGGATGGTACATGAATTTCCTAAATTTCCAGTTGTTTGTGAGTGGTGTTAATGTAGTGGTTTGCGAAATTATCTTGAGCTTTTCTGCATTTTTTGACATGTTCCTAACGGTGGCTGGGTTGAATCCATTTAATATTGCAATTTCTTCTGTGTTGTTGTTCTTTCATAAATTCCTCTTTACTTAACGGGACATTATATAAACGATGTATCAAGCTTCGAAATGCTGCCAGTTGGTATGAAATTGGGTTGCAATTGTTTTTCTTGATGTAATTGTCTACATGTGTGGGCTTTCTATGTATACCAAATTTTATACCATCTATATTTCTAGTAATTTTGAGGTCCAGGAAAGGTAATGTGTTGTCTTCTATTTCAATTGTAAATTTTATATGGCTGTCCTGTAGATTCAGTAATTTTAGAGAGTCGTCTTTTTGTTTCTGGGGGATTATAGCGAAAATGCCTTCCACGTATCTTCTCCAAAATTTGAATATATGTGGAAAGGCTTTAACTAATGAGATTCAAAACAGCTCATATACATATTTGCTAAAAACGGTGATAGTGGGCTCCCCATTGCTAGTCCTTTTGTTTGTCTGTAGAATTTGTTGTTAAATGAGAATTACTTTTTGTGCAAATTTCTCTATGGTTAATGATGTCATTTATTTCAATGGGGTCAACTGTAGTCGGAGTCAACCATTTTTTAATAAGTAAGGGTATTTTTTCCACCGGGATGCTGGTAAACAGAGCTTTAACGTCGAAAGACACCATAATGTGGCCTTCAGGGATAGTGTAATTTTGCAGGTTTTTTATGAGTTCCAAGAAGTTCTCAATTCCTAAGCTTTCGAATTTTTTGTAAATATTTAGTTTCTTTACTAGCCACTTAGCAATATGGTAGGTAGGTGAATTGATGCCGTTAATGATGGGTCTCATGCTATTGTCCTGTTTGTGTACTTTTGGTAGGCAATATAACCTTGGCAATATGGAGTTAGAGGGTTTTAGGATATATTTTTCTGATGTTAATGTTTCTGTAACTGATAAAGCTTTATTGATTGACGTGGTATATAAGTTTAAAGGATTTTTCGGAATTTCTTCATAGACATTACTTTCCAGAAGAAGGTTGACTCTATGGTTGTACTCCTCAATTTCCATAATAACTAGGGAATTTCCTTTGTCCGCTTTTAGAAATATCACTGGTTTCTTGTTAAGGTTTTCAATTATTTTTTTGTTGTTCTTGTAGTTCTGTATTGGAAGTAAATGTTTTAATATCTCTAAGCATTCAATTTTTGCTTTTAATGCGTCTTCATTTTTTAGGCTATGTGTGGCTATTTCAATGTCTGCGATAAAATCATCTTTATTCTGTGATAAATTGACGCAGGTTTTGAAACCTTTTTGTAGTAGTCTCATGTCTTGGGTTATGAACTGTTGTTGCGATAGGTTAATAACGTTTGTCTGTTGTTTAATATCCCGGCTTTTATATTGTTGAAAACATCCAACCTGACGTGTTTTTAACTGTTTTAACTTCTTTTTAAGTTTCTTGTTTTTCGTGATCATGAATTTATTTAGTTTTTCCTGTACCTGCGTTTCGTAATTTTGCCATGCATGTATCCCTAATTATTTTGATAGTTTTAAGTGTAGGTAATACAATTCCCTGTCTAATTTATTTATGATGCTGTAATGTTTAGAGATTTTCAATTCAATTACGTATTTTTCCAGCAAATTTTGTTTTTTGTGACTGCTATTGTATTTTACAGTTTGTCGGACAAAGGTTGGTGTAACATTATGTTTTAGACAGAGTATTAGGAATTTAATATCCGCTGCGGCGTATCTTCTTTTTGTATGTAACTTAAGGAATTTTTTCAAATCTTTCTTTGCATTGCATAGTTCAGTGTTGAATTCTGAGAGGATGTCTCTTACCTCGTCGCCATTTTCTTCAGTCACCACGCTGCTTCTTTGGTTTGTGATACCAAATATAATGAATATTAAAAATAGAAGCACTATTGACAGTGAAGTATTCTTCATGTTTGAGGTTATTCTGAGTCACTTATTTACACTCACCTTCACTACTAAACTGCTTTTTTAAAGCGGAAACGTTTTCAGGACCATTCGATCCCATCTATTTTTAATATTCATTATGTGGAAAGTTTAAAATAATGTTAAAACTCTTGCATTTCATCAATTTTAACAGTGAATTGTTACTATGGGCAAAGCGACAAGGCATATTGACCTTGGCTGTCGAGCACTATGATTGCTTCTTATCTTGTGTATCACGACAGCGAAATAACAGTAACTTGGTGTATAGTCAGTGACAAAACACAAATAGATAATCTCTCATGACTGCCAATATACGAGACATTACTGTCTCGAAGATATGATTGCATCTGAACAGTGTACACATAATGTCTCACTGTGTTTGAGCGATAAGCTTACGTAAACATCTGGACAATTTCACGTTCTTTCTGATATGCCTCATGGCTTTGCCAAGTAGTAGCTACTACCTTGTCAACATCAAAGACAAATGCAAACCAAGGCTTTCAAGAAGGCAGTGACCCCAACTACAGAATGCACTCTAATGCATTTTTGTTTATGGATTGCAGTACTCTGTTTCAGTAGCAGACAACCAGTTGAATTCATATACAATTGCCTGTGAGTTTCCTGTTTGTTTGAGGTTGTTAACTGAAAAATCTATGTGCAGAGCAATAAAGTTTCACCACTTAAGAAGACATTAATTATAGAGCTGGTTACTAAGTATGGAGGAATTACGGAGTACAAAAAAGCTGATGCAGTTAACAAGAAGGAGGCAGCCTGGAAGAATTTAATTCCATGAGGAATTTAATTGGAATGCACAGGTTTCTCCCAGGTCCAGTAAACAAATGCAGCAATTTTATGGTAACACAAAATGCAGCACCAAAAATGCCAGGTATGAACAGCAATTAGAATAATTTAAAACTGGTGGTGGATACTATTTTGAAAAGAGTGAATGAAAGTATGTTATCACTGATTAAGGATCAAGCAGATCCCAACAAAAATATGTGGCTTCTGGAAGCAATTGATTTGGAAACCTACTGGATAGATTACATTGGATGGCACTCAGTAATCAAAGTAGCCACAGACGCCTGCGAAGATGTCAATGGAAGTGTACAGTATAGCTGAAAACACATTATATACCGGCACAAAAAATAAAGCACAGTTAATTGAGAAATAAAATGAAATTTTCCCTGTAGTTATAAGACTAATATAATGTATATTTACAAATACCAATTGAACTTTATTTTAAACTTCCACTATGCTTTTCCTGCCACGTCCCATTATTCAATTATATAATTAGCAATGAATGGCATTGTTTGTCAGTTGTTCAATAAATATAAATTTAAGTAGCATCAAATGAACCTAATTGACAATGATTTGTCATTAAAGCAGCTAGAAACTACTCACAAGACTACATAAGTATTAACAGGATAATTTATCATTCAGATAATCTTGTACCGAATAAAATGATTTTCAGGATAGGTACTCTTTAGCAGCAATTTTAAAAGCACTGAAATAGCCAACTTTTCCTTAAGATCATTAGCAAGAGCATTACATATTTTAATCGTTTCATAGTATACATCTTTCTGGAAGCAAGGAAGTTCTGCACTAGGATGATGTCTGGTATTTATCTCATGAATTTCATTGTTTGTTATAAATGTGACTTGATTGCATATAAAGAATTTTAGGATCAAGAATATATACATGCAGGGTAAGGCTATCCTCAGTCTTCTAAAAAGATCTTTGCACGAGCGTCTGCTATGGGTGTCGGAAATAATTCTTATAGCCTTCTTTTGTATGAGGAATACTCGTTTACTTCCTACTGAATTGGCCCAGAATAAAATTCCATATCCCACAATAAAGTTAGAATATGCATAGTATTGTAATTTAAGTGTGTCTATAGAACTCACATTTACCCGTACTCAGAACAGGCACAGCTGAGTTTGGGTAAGATATACTTAATGTGAACTTCCCAATCTAAATATCTGCCTACCTAAAGGCCCAGCAATTTGATGTTGCCTATTTGTTCAATGCCATGAAGCGCATTGGAAAGAATGTGAAACTGCCCAGAAGTTTATGCAAGGTTATCACACAAACATGGCTAGACGGTGTCCGTACACTATGTTCAGATGAAATCATATCTTCAGGACAGCAATGTCTCATATATTGGCAAGACGAGAAATCACCTATTTGTGTTTTATCACTGACTATATGCCCAGTTACTATTATTTCGTTCTTCTAATAAACAAGATAAGAAGTGATTATAGAGCTCGACAGCCAAGGTCAGTACACCTCAACGTGTTGCAAAGTAATAACATGTCATTAATCCCAATATCAATCAGAGTGTCTAACAACTTTTGTTTTATATAGGTTTACAGATAATATAATTTAAAAGGTGAGTCAATTAATAACACTGAACAACACTTACAACATAGTTTTCCTCAGAAAGACATTTTCAGTAAGTTCATTGAACCGTTACCACAAGAAACATCAGAAGAAGCATCACCATCCGCACCATGAAACAACATGGAAACCCAGTTATTGTCCGGTTGATAATGGAGGAAAGTTAACCTTCGAAACGCATCCCGGAAAACTATGTTGTAAGTGTTGTTCAGTGTTATTGACTCACCTTTTAAATTATATTAATTACAACAACACTGTTTTCAAACTTCTAAGAAAGGAAGATAATTACAGATAACTTGTTAGCTTTAAACCAATAAGACATGCAGTTCAAAACATAATTCAATTTAATTACAAATTTGTTTATGTTGTTACTAGTTAACAGCCCACTAGTGTCATTGGCAAACAGAATAGTGCTTGCAATATCCTTTATATAAAATGATAAGTCCTTATATAGATAAGGAATAATACAGGCCCTAATACTGCACCTTGGGGTACTCCATGTGTTACTGTTTTCCAATTTTATGTTTGTTTTTCATAACCAATATCACAGTTTACTCCAAGAAACAAACTTAAATTTTCTTTTTAGGTCTACAGAATTCCAGTTTTGCTATAAGAATGACATGATTTACACAATCAAATGCCTTTGCTAGGTCACAGAAAATACCACCCACATGCATTTTATTGTTTAGAGCAGTTAAAACTTCATGTGTTAAGTTTAAAAGTTGCATTATTTGTTGAAATTCCTTTTCTAAACTCAAACTGATCCTTCACAGGTATCTTGTTATACTTGAGGTATTTATACAGCCTGTCAAACATAACTTTTTCAAGGACTTTTGATAAAACTGGTAAGAGCGAAATTGGTCAATAGGTTGAAGCATTGTTGCATTTGCCTTTTCTAAAAAGGGGTTTAACAACTGAGAATTTCATCCCATCAGGGAAAATTCCAGTCTTTAGTGACTCATTGCACAAATAACTCAGGGGAGCGCTAATTTGGAAGAGCATGCTTTTAAGATTTTTACTGTTATTTCATCATAACCAGAGGAATTCTTTGTTTTAAAAGAGTTAATTTTATTTATTTCCACAGGTGTTGTCAGACTTGCTTTAAATGTAGGCAATACTTTTGTAAAACTTGATCTTAGAAATTTTAGTGCTGCCTTTTTTACTTCCAAAGTTAATATTTAGATTGTTTGTTACATCCTAAAAGAATTTATTAAAAATTTCGACAACTTCCTGGGGTTTGCTAATTTCTTAATTGTCCATGTTTAGTGTTATTGAGTAATTTTGTAATGAGTATTTACCTGCTTCTCTTTATTATATGCCAAGTAGTTTTTCTTTTGTTGTCAGTGTTGGATTAATTTATTATAATGCAATACTCTTGCTGCTTTTATTACCCTGTTTACAATTTTACAATATTTTTTGAAGCAGTGTTTTAATTCTAAGTTGTTACTAAAATTCTCTTTTATGCCTGCATGAGGTCCTGATACCTAAAGTTATCCAGGCATTGTCTCTTTTGAAGTTAGATATTTTGATAATATTGACTGGGAAGCAAGATTTAAAGTGGGTTTTGAAATATTGGAGAAAGCTATTATATTTATTGTTAGTCCTATTCATTTGGTAAGTTTGATTCCACACTTCAAGTTTAAGTTTCTTGCCAAACTCGTTCAGAGCAGTTTCATTTATTTCCCTATATTTTTGATATGTTGAGATATATTTTGAGACTTATGTAAATGTATCTTTTTAATGCATAGAACTTGAGCATCATGATCTGATAGACCATTAGGTTTTGATGAATGCAAAACTTAATTCTATATGAATTTACAAATATATTATTTCCAGCAGTGGAAGATTTATTTTGGATTCTTGTCAGGAAGTATGTCAAGTAGTATGTTGCAAACAAAGAGCAAATAAAGATAAATCCACAAAACAGCAGTTCTGGAAATGCCAATACTATCACCTACTGTTAAATGATTAGTGCAATTGTACTGGTTTCAGTGAAAGAATTGGTCGTGAAACAGAAGCACGTGTACAAATAGAATTAAAGTGCACCTTCATTGGCTCATGTTGCGTATTTCAAGGTACATCGGCTACAAAGTAGTTCGTTCAATACTAACAAAAACTACTGGGTCTTCTCTGCATTATGCAAAAATAGTATGTTTAACTTGTTATTGTACTATGTAGAACTGAAACAAAATTATTCTAAAGTAATAAATTTAATATCACTTAGTGAAACTGGCCCTTAATGTTTTCAATATCATAGATACTCAGGAGTTATGCCAATGTAACTACCAAATACAGTATATGATGAATGTTACAGATACACATTTGTGGAAAGAAACTTCTTTACCATGGTCAGCTTGGTATTCACGCACAGTTGCATTGCCTTTTAAATAAAATACAACTGCACTCTTACAGGCATACCATACCTTCTGGTAAAGCAGATGTTTCTACAATCCTTGCTTATAAACTGCTTCAGGAGGCTAGTAGCAGTCACGCTTGGAAGACTCCACTCAGCATATGGTGGAACAAATAAATCACCTCTTGTCCTCCAGTGTTTTCTCAGCTGCAACATCATTTTACATTAGCATAATGCAATTCATACTTTCACAGTTAAAATTACAGAGAATTGTTACAATGCTTACCTACAAGATTGAAGTCACAAGTAGGTGGTTGCCCATTTAACTTGGTGCACCTTAATAAATTTGAAATGTTACTTATCGGCAATGGCTTTGGAGGAGATGTTTGTCCTCCTGTCCTGCATATTTTCTGCACTCAGCGTTCACCTGTTGACATGCTTCTGTTTTTTCAATCTCTCATACTTCTCCCTAATCTGGGCTAAACTTCTCTGTGTAGATATCTGGTCGTTAAACTATTTGGTGATACGTTCCAAATTTGTCTCCTATAATAATAGTATAGTTATGAAATTAGTATTTGTACATTGGACGATCAGGACAAATTAATCAGAATTTACTTCTGATAGTGTTATACTCCATGTATTAGTGTGCTCATTTTTATTGCTGTTATTATTGGCACTTATCTTTTTACTTAAATGTTTGTGGAAAAATTAATTCAAATTTTAATATAACACTGTATTCATTCATATTATAGTATTATGTTAATTTTTTTTAAAATTTTATTTTAAAAGCTAGTGCAAAACAAATCTGTTGTATCTCCTCCTTAACTCATTTACGTCATATAATCAGCTACACTTGGGTAGGTTAGCACTGTATATAAATTGCATAGCAAACACAGCTCACAAGTATGTAGTGGCCAATAAAACTATACAATACAATAATTATTATCTGGTGCAAAGGATCACCATATCTTTTACAAGACAAACGAACAGAACAATTAATGCTATTTGTGCAGCAAGACACAATGTATTGTACCCCTAAATAAAGTGGCGAGTATAAATCATGGTCTGCAATGAATGTGCTGTATGTGAAAGGATAACAGAAATGTTCATCTCCTATCAATGAAACATGAAGCTGCTGACATTACAGCAACAGAGAAGCTGCAAGGGAAAAGTCAGACCCCAGAGAGGAGGTAGAGAAACCAAAGTGTACCCTTCAGTACCAGAAGCGAAAAGGAAGTGTGAATTTGTAAGATCTGGTTTGCTTCCTATACTATGACGTACAGTTACAGGTTATGGGAAAATATTCAATTGTTCCATTGTATTTCACAAGATGACTGCTAAACCTACACAGACTTTAGAACCAATCCTGCTCATTAGCTGCTTCAAAGTATAACATTATCAGAAAACAATATTAGAGGTTGACCTTAACCTTGCTGGGACTGCAAACTAAAATATGTGCCCATTTTCCAATGCACATTCCACACACAAACATGAAAGAAAAAAATTTAAAACATTATGTTGTATGCTACAATAGGTGGGGAAAATAGTGAAACTTTATAGAAATGCAAAAAAGGATTTGTTATCTCTCATTTGGAGAACTTCTCTGAGATCTACCACAGCCAATTACATTGTTAGAGCATCAAAATTGGTAAGCCAATGCTTCCAGCATCATGCATGCAAAATGTCAAGAAAGGAATTATACTGGCTTATTCTATATGGTTTTTTAAGCTTTACAATGCACCCATACAGCTACACAGGGATTTAAGTCAGATTTCTGAGATAGCCTTGAGAGTATTTACATAAGACGTTAATGAGTTAAGAGAAGCAATATCGCTTCTATGGTCAATTTTTAATACTAATACTACTACTACTACTAATAATAATAATAATAGTAATAATAATAATAATAATAATAATAATAATAATAATAATAATAATAATAATAATAATAATAATAATAAAAATAAAAGAAAGCACGGTAATATAACTCAAACCCACCTTCTTCCATGAGGCCGCTTCCGTGGCACATTTTTTATCACACTCCTGTACTGCTGAATCAACACCACCCTTTCCTCTTGGATATAATTTGCAGAGTTCTTCCGTTTCCTTTCTCCTTCCATCCTTTCCTCTACTACCCTAACACTATCAAGAAATCGAACCTATGTGAATGTTCACCCTATAAGTGCAACATTTAGAGTAAACCAATGCTTTGAAATTATTTCACCTGTATGACAGACTATCCAATAACAACTATCCAATAACATTTTTTATCAACGGTGATAGTTGTTTTAGTGGTATACTGGGGAACAGTGATTTTATGAATAGTATTGTGTAGTGTTATTGACTCACTATTTTGGTTTAAATTTAATACATTGTTTACAACTCCTAGTTGAACAATCTATCCAAGAGGTTACCTACGGGCAATGGGTGACTGGATGGCACAAATTTAGAAACCTTGATATTGTCAGTGGAGTCTTAGACAAAACTCACTAATTTACTGCCACATTCGTTCATACCTCAGCAGCAGAATTATTTTTGAAAGAGTGCAAAGAAAATCTGGCACTAGGCGAATGCATAGTAATAGCCAATTTCTCGGAATGTTGCGCTTTTGTTATCCAGTATTCCGTTCAGGGCCTGCACTGGAACAACAAACAGGCCATGGTTCACCCTTTTGTGGCCAAGTGCAAAGACAATAGCGGCATAAAATATAAAAATTGTGTGGCTATTTCTGAATGCCTAAAACATGACACCAGAGCTGTCCATCTTTTCCAAACTAAGCTATTACTGTTTTGAAACAGCAATTAGAGGTACTGCATAAAATAATATACTTTTCAGATGGCTTAGGTGCTCAGAATAAAAAGAAAACTAACTTTTCAAATATTTGTTTCCAAGAAAATGAGTTTGAAGTTGGAGCACAGTGGCACTTTTTTGCTACATCACATGGAAAAGCATCTTGTGATGGAATTGGCGGTACTGTTAACCCTTTCACTGCTAAGAGCGAGTTAACTCGGTGGTAAAATGTTGCTGCTGTCTTGCTAAAGACAAGTATACTCGGTTGGGCATCACACCATTTTCTAATCGCTGTAACTTTCGAGTCACTTACATTAAAGCGGGCCCACGTGCACTGACTTCTTCTGCCATCTCTTGGCTGTACGCTGACACTAGTTGCTGTGCAGTCTCTGGTGTTGTATGATATCTGCAGGGTTTTATAGTAAACTGTGCACAAGTCACATGTTAGCTGCGGGAAATTACTGCACACCACTGCCAGTTGGGCTAAGATGGCGTCATTCCCTGCCGGGCACATGTTTGCCGACAAGGAACTTTTAGATATTTTTACAACTTTAGAATCAGATGAAGAGTTTGATTTCTCGTCTAGTGAATCCGGAAGTGAAGGTGAACGTGAAACCAAACAAGAACTAGTTCGTGATATTACAGGTCCATCACATTCTTGTAAAAGACCACGAGTGCAAACTCCTTTGTTTCGGTGGAAAGACGATGTGTATGTGCCGCGAATCCATCCATTTGATGACAGTGTTGCAGGAATCACAGCTGGGACTTTGAGTAGTGCTTCGGAGGCATCAGACTATTTCTGTCAGTTTTTTAGTGTAGATGTAATGCAGAAAATAGTGGAGGAGACAAACAGTTTCTACTCGTTTATGACAAATGTGGTTCCACCCTCCCCATCCTCTCATCTTCAAAAGTGGCATGACACTAATGTGGATGAAATGTATGTGTTCTTAGCACTGACAATGCTCATGCCAAGAGTAAAAAAACTTTCTAGGGAAGAGTATTGGTCTACTGATCCTCTGATTGAAACTCCTCAGTTCCGCAATTACATGTCACGGGACAGGTATTTGTTGTTACTTCGCACCCTTCATTTCTGCGACAACAATACACAATCGGCGAGTGACCGATTATATAAACTAAAAATGATTATAGATCACCTTCGGCATAAGTTCAGTGCTACAAGAGGAGGGAATCCAGGTATATGTGCTTCCAGTGTGATGTGGCATTGTGCGTTGTTCCCTGTTTTGAGAGGTACCACACCCTCCTTCACTATTAGAGTTAAGGGGTGAAAACAAAAACAATACTCTTGTGTATTTTGTAATAGTTTTCTACAAGAAACTGTGATAGTTCATTTCAAATTTCTTTGTAAGAAAGACTATAAGGGAAGTCTACCTTATTCGTATCAGTGCATTATACATTCTAATCAGTGGCGTGAAGCAAATAATTATAAAACAAAGGATAAAACATTCCTCACATATTCTGCTGAATAGAGTGGATATACACCAGAAAAGGTAAGGTTATTGCATGAAATGTTATTACCTTGTTCTTAAATATAGAACTTATTTAGAAATATGACATTGAAATTGTTGGCAAAAAAATTCAGCACAGGAACTATGTGTATATCACCAATGTGATAGCAGTGAAAGGGTTAAAAGGCTTGCAATGAAAGTGAGCCTTCAACCTGGAATGGAACCCTATCACAATGCCAGGAAAACGGTTTAACTGGGCCCAGAAGAACATTTCTAACACTGCAACTTTTTTTCTCTGATAGTAAACACAAGGAACATAATAATGCTTTTCAGTCAAGATACCAAAAAGCAAAAGTGGTGCATGGCACTCTACGATAGCACTGGTTTGTTCCATCAGTGTAAAATTAAGTGTAAGCACTGCAACTGTAAATCTATCATTGAAATTTTTAATCTTGGAACATTAACTATGTGCCATGTGAAGAGAGTAACAGATCAAAGTATCTGCTATAGCTATTGCAGGGTTTGTGTTAACAGTTTGACCTTGACGGAACTGCAACACATGATACGCAATCAGCTATTACATGGTCTGTATGCCTCTTGACCTAAGTGAAGGCAGCATTGCAGCATTACTGTTCGTTTGCACAGCTTGGTAAGTAATTTAATTTCCCTGTATGCATATATTTGAAAATCCAATATGAATTTTTTCTAGGATTATATGGCATCAAGCTACATTTTAAATTTTTTCTGGAATTTAAATGTAAGAGGTTACTATTGTTAATGATGTTTGTAGCATTAATGACTTTGTGAAAACAGAAAATATTAAAATAATTATTTTTTGTTTAACATGTAAATGAAGTATATATTTCAATATTCCAAATGAGGTAAAGATCATATTTATCTGAAAAATAATACCAGAGATATTTATATTTATGTAGAACAGTGCACACAAATTATCTGAAAATTTAATGTTTTATATTTACTAAAATAATTATTAATTTATTGATTAACAAAAAAATAGATGTGTCATTTTTTCACTCATGGAATAAGTAAATTTAATATCAAGGAAAGACTCTTAGCACAAGCACTTGCTTGGAAGGTTTGAAGGTTTATTGCTTTTTTTTTGATTTGGTTTAAGGGCGCTCAACTTCTAAGTCATCAGCGCCCTTAAAAGATTCATGGCAATAGCCAGATATAAATTTCACTCAAATAATAAAAATACTAGCAACAAGAAATATGTACAAAGGTAAAAAGCAGTGGCAATAGCCAGATATGAAACAAGGTGATAAATATGTCCAAAATCAGAAACAGATAATTAAAAATTTTAAATCCTCAAATTGATATTGCACTTCGCTAAAAAATTTAAAACTCTATCAACCGCTGTTTTGTCGTCCGCTAGGACCTCTGCAAGTTTGGCAGGCAGCTGCAGAGAATCCCGAAGGTGTGCTAGAGAGCAACACTCTAGCAGCACGTGGCGAACTGACAAAAGGTTGTCACACAGCGGACATAGAGGCGCAGGGCCCCTTTTAAATAGGTAACCATGCGAAAAATTGCAGTGCCCTATTCTTAATCGAGCCAAACTAACCTCCTCGCGACGAGATGTGCGACAGAAAGTTACCCAGTTTATCGGAAGTTCTTTCACTTCTCTAAGCTTATTACCGCGGAGAGCTAACCGCTCGTCGTGCCAGGATGACAGCGCCGCTCTCCGCACTTCAAGCCTAAAGTCCTCCGAAGTAACACGTGAGATGGTAATACTGGGTTCTGTAGTTGCCATCTTTGCTGCTAAATCTGCCATCTCATTCCCCGGCAAACCTACGTGTCCAGGAATCCATGCACACACCACGTCAACGCCAGAAGCGTGTAAAACATGGAGGGCATCCTGAATACGTTGTACAATAGGGTGGGGGTTGTACAACTGACAAAGGCTCTGCAGTGCACTAAGGGAATCGCTCAAAATCAGGCAGTCACCTAATTTACGACGGCGCACATACAAAACGGCTCGATAAATTGCATAAAGCTCTGCAGTAAAAATGGAAGTGCTATTTGGAAAACCGAATGTATATGGTTCGGTTCCATAAACATAAGCACCTCCAACACCGTTGGTGCTCTATGATCCATCAGTGTAAATATATCGACGGTGAGTGTAGCCTGACAAAAATTCTAAGAAACACGTGCGGATACTTGAAATAGGCATCGTGGACTTCTGGTGTACGGTCATCCCAAGATCTACATGGGGTGTGCCAGATAGCCAAGGGGGGTAAAGCCTCTCGCCCTTGGCGAACATCCCAGGCAGTTCCACTCCAAGCTTCACTAGAAGGTCTTGGAAACGGAACCCCACAGGCTTAGAGCTAAGGGTGATATTCCTATATCGTTCTCTTAGCGTGGTGGTGAAAAAAGAAGCGAACGTTGGGTGCTTAGGCATACATCTAAGCGCACAACCATAATTTGCCAAGAATATCTCACGTCGATATTGCAGAGGAGGTTCCACAGACTCGGCGTAAAGGCTCACCACTGGGCTTGTTGGAAAAGCTCCTGTTGCAATGCGGATGCCCCTATTATGGACCACGTCTAATCTTCTCAGCACAGATGGTCGTGCTGACGAATAAACAATACACCCATAGTCTAGCTTGGATCGGACCAATGCGCGATATATTCGCAACAAAATTGTCCAATCCGCTCCCCACGATTTGCCATTCAGTACTCGCATGATATTTAGGGAACAGTCACATCGTGCTCTTAGCTGTGCAATATGCGATGACCAACTAAGCTTCCTGTCCAGGATCAAACCCAGGAAGCGCGTCTCTTCTGCGAAGGGAAGTAAATCTGGACCAAAACGGAGCGAAGGTGGTAATCGACTCCTACGACGCCAGAAATTAACGCAGATTGACTTCTCAGTCGAGAAACGGAAGCCGTTTTCTACGCTCCATTCTCTAAGGTCGTCCAAACATTGCTGCAGGCGCCGTTGTAAGAACGCCGTGCACTGAAAAGTGCAATAGACAACGAAGTCGTCTACAAATAGGCATGATGAAACTCCAGGTGGAACACTTTTCCAGATGGAGTTAATTGCTATAGCAAAGAGCGTGACACTTAGCACCGAACCCTGAGGTACACCCTCCTCCTGAACAAAAGAATTAGAAAAAACTGAGCCGACCCTTACTCGGAAAAAGCGGTCCTTCATGAACTCCTGAATGAAAAGTGGTAGGCGTCCACATATGTTCCAGGCACAGGGAACGTAGAATCCCTGCTCGCCAGCACGTATCATAAGCCTTCTCGGATGTGTCTGCAGGAAGCTCTGCCACTGAGAAGAAAAGTGAAATAAGTGACAATGGGGGTAGAACTCACAGTTTACAGAACGAGAATAGGGCTATTTGGGATACTGAAAGTAAGGAAAGGAAAATCAGAGGAAAATATGACAAACTGGATAATAATAGGAAGCATAATATTGATGCTATTAATGATAGGAGGAATTGAATTAAACCCAGGACCTGATGGAATTGAAAGAATGTTGAAGAAACTGGAAGGAAAATTAAATAAAATGGATGGCATGGAAGAAAGAATAAGAAACAACTTGAAGCAAGTAGCTAGCGAAATAAAGGAGGATATTGGAAAAGAAGTACAAGGAATAAGAAGGGATGTAGATGGAATAATGGAAAAGATGGAGAGGATGGATGTGAAGAGAAGAAGACTAAATCTGGTATTTACAGGTGTAGAAGAGAGAAGAGGTATCTGGCCAGCAGAAGAAATAAAGGAAATTCTGGTGGACAAGCTTGAAATGGAGTTGGCTGGATGGGAGATTGTAGAGGCATACCGAGTAGGCAGACTAAGCAGGAAAAGGCCAATTATAGTAAGATTTGCAACAGCAGACCTAATTTATAAAATTTTAAGAAGAACAAAGAAGCTGAAAGGAAGCAATATATTTATAAATAAGGACCTGACAATAACACAAAGAGAGGTAAAAAAGGACTTAATTAAAAAGATGAAAGAAGCAAGATCAGAAGGCAAACAAGCGTTTATACGAAATTTACAACTCTGGATAGACGGAGTAGATGTAACACATTTGAGGAAGAGCGGCATATGGATGAAAGGAACAGCGCGGACGGAAACAAGTCAGCAAAAAAGAAGTGAACAAACTGATTCAACATTAGCAACAGGCAGAGGAAGGGCAAAGTCTAGCACGGAGTTAATGGATGGAGAGGTATCAAAAACAATACGAAAGGAAAACGCTGAAATCGCACCAGCTGAGGATACGTCACATCAGTCGCAGGAGACAACAGCTGTAAGGAAAGAGAGAACCGATATATCATCGGTGACGTCACAAGTTGCGTCATCACCAAGGAAGATTGTGTCGCCAAGGAGGGAAGAGAGGGATGCAGCGCGAGATCTAGCAGAGAGGGGGAAGGAGGCGTGGCGGCAGTGTAGTGAAGTGTCCAGTGAGGAAGAGGAGGTGGGGAGAGAAAGAAGGGAGCAGCGTGTGAGCCACGGCTTGGTGTTCGGGAGGGAAGAGGAGGGAGATATTATATCATCCCCGCACGGAAGTATTTTGGTGTTACAGAAAGACTCTCAAAAACCTATGGAAAGATACAGACTGAGAAGTAAACAAAACCTAGAAAAGTTTAGGTATTTCAGGGGCAGAACAGGATCGCAATAGCAGAAAAAAAAAGATGCTGGGGTTTTTTGGAACTGCGAAGGTTTAAAAAACAAAATTTATACGGGGAGTTTACAATATTTACTGGAGAAGATAGACTATCTGGCAGTGGTGGAAACTTAGATAAAAGAGGACGATGTAGAAATAAACGGATATAAATACGTGGGGAGAAAAGGAGAGATGGTAACCAAAAAAGGGAGAGTATCGGGAGGGTTAGGATTTTACATAAAAAGCTCCCTGAGAGCAACTGTTAAAGAAACGTGGTCCAGGTCAAAGGAAGTATTATGGGTCATAATCCAAGATAAACAGATAGATGACGGGAACATAGGTGTGGGTATAGTTTATAACCCGCCAGTTACCTCACAGTTCCACAATCCAGAATTGTATAATGCTTTAGACAAAGATATAGGGAGTATAAGGGACAAATACACACACATTGAGTTTGTAATAATGGGTGATTTCAACGTAAGAATAGGGGAAAAGGATGTAAATCTAACGGAGGAGTGGGGCGTAAACGAAGTGTTACAAAAAAGAGGCAGTCTAAGGCACAGCAAGGACAAAACGGAGGATAGGGGAAGCCGAAAATTTATTGAGTTTTGTGAGTTAAATGAGCTAGATATCTTAAACGGGAAATATGGGGAGGATGAGCAAGGGGAGTATACCTTATAAATATAAATGGTCAAAGTGTGATTGACTACGTTTTGTGGTCGAATAATATTAATTATAAAAATAGAGGGGAAAATGGTAGCCATAAAAATGTTAACAGTGAAAGAGGAAAGGAAGGTTAGAAGTATAGGTGAGTTTTTGAAGAAAATAAGAGAAAAATGGGCAAGAAAAGTAAAGAGTGTAAATGAAGAAGGCAGAGCGGGGGAGAGGGACAATTAATTAATATAAGAGGGAAATGATTGATCAGAGCTACCTGGGAGGCAAATGGCCTGGGTGCCGTGCAAACCAAGGTAGCAATAAGGTTATGTAAAATTTGTTTGTAGTTTAGGTTAGAGTATGAAGCTATTTATCGTTCTTCCTTCGCTTCCTGATGTATCGCTGTATCGGCCGTTGATGCTTAAATGTCGTTGGTGACGTGGTGTTGCCCTTTGATGTGTTTCGCTCCGGCTAGTCAGCTTGAGATCTCTTACTTTTATCTCGGGTTTGCGTAAGTGTGATGGACAACCCAAGAACAACTTTATATATTATTTATTTATTTTAGATCTTTTCGGGAGCTATGCCGATTCTATATGTAGAGGAATCTCACTCACGTCCGCACAGCACGACCTGTCGTACTGGTCTCTGGTTGAGTAGTGCCCAGACGCTTTCTCTCTTACCCACGCTAAGAAAACCGTTCTTCAATTTGAATGTCATGACGTCATCCAAGAAAGCCTCGTATCCAAAATGCTATTTCCTTTTCCCGCAATTTAGAAATGTCCCTTTCTATTATAACATGTTCTTTTATGAGTTTCGAATATATAATTACCTTTTTAGGATTAAACGATGTTTACTTTATATTTTATTAAATATATCGCGCGACTTTTAAGGTTAGTAGACTTGACTTTCGAACGTATATTTAAACTATGTGGTATGACGTCATGACTCGCTAATTTCAAACCAATAATGTGTTTATCCTACAACTTTAACGACTATTATTTACTCATATCTTGCTCACCTTACAACACTTTCTGCTCTATTATCTATTTATGTTATTACTTAACACTTATCGCAAATCTCACATCCGGCAATTAAATTAAAACGTGTCTTTTTCAAAAGCCCATTCGATTGGAAATCTAAATTTCGGTATCAAGTAGGATAATTGTAAAAGTTATGTAAAAAAATTGGTACAAATAAATTCATTCATTCATTCATTCATTCATAAGCCTTCTCAAGATCGAAAAATATGCCAACAGTTTGACAGTTCTTCATAAAGCCGTCCATTATCTGTGTCGATATTGACACAAGATGGTCAACAGTTGAACGGCGTCGTCGAAAACCACACTGGATGTTAGTCAGTAGGTTACGACTTTCTAACCACCACACCAATCGTCCATTGATCATGCGTTCCATCACCTTGCAAACGCAACTGGTGAGGGAAATAGGACGATAGCTGGAGGGAAGATGACGGTCCTTCCCAGCCTTCAAGATGGGAATAATGGTGGCCGCCCACCAATTTTCTGGGAGTATATTGTGAACCCAAACACGATTATAGACCTTGAGCAGGAATGCCTTACCTTCAGGAGAGAGCTGCTGTAACATTTGTACATGAATACCGTCCGGTCCTGGTGCTGAACATTGCGAAGATTTCAGGGAATGCTCCAGCTCTGCCATGGTGAAAAGGCGATTGTAATCTTCTACGTTTCTAGAACGAAACAAGAAGCCTTGAGATTCCACCTGAGTTTTAATTGGAAGGAACTCAGGGGAGTAGTTTTCCGAGCTAGACACTTGTGCGAAAGCACTGCCAAAGGTATTGGCCACTTCAAATGAATCAACAACAGCTCCTGTGGCTGTTTTTAGTCCCGCTATTGGTATTTGGGTCGTTTTAGCTGCAACACGCCTTAATCTATCCCACACAACCGAGGAAGGTGTGTGTTGGTTAAATGAAGCTACAAATTTGCTCCATGATGACTTTTTGCTATCCTTAATGACTTGTCTGGACCTGGCGCGCATTTTCTTGTATTCGGTTAGGTTTTCCAAGGTAGGGTGACGTTGGAAAACCCTAAGTGCACACCTTCGAGCACGAATGGCATTCCGACATTCTTCCGTCCACCAGGGGACGGGAAATCGATGGGGGTGTGTAGTCGATCGCGGAATCGATTGTTCAGCAGCAGAGAGAATCGTCTCTGTGAGATGCTGCGCCAAATTATTCACTGAGTCGTGCTCGTCGTACGTAAAGACAGCCGGCTGGGTGTAAAGGTTCCAGTTGGCATGGTCCAAACGCCATCTGGGCATACGTGGGGAACATGTAGGTTGCGTCAAGAGACTAATAAGACATGGCAAGTGGTCACTAGAGTGTAGATCAGAGATGACATTCCATTGTAAGGAGACTGCCAATTGAGGTGAACAAACTGAAAGATCAAGGTGTGAGAAACTGTTAAAGTGTCAGAAATGAATGTAGGCTCTCCAGTGTTGAGGAGAGCTAGGTTGTGACTGTCTAAGAAATCGTAAATGAGTGTACCTCTCGCACAAGCGCGACTTGAACCCCACAGTGGGTGGTGCGCATTGAAGTCTCCCACCAACAGAAACGGTGTTGGTAACTGGGAAACTAGATCTTCTAACTCAATGTGCGAGAAGTCATGAGACGGAGGCAGATATAGATTACAGATGGTGAAATGGATGTTTGGCAGTTTAATCCGTACAGCAACTGATTGTGTATCAGAGTGCAAAGGTAGAGTTTGCATATATACGTCATCTCTGACAAGTATCATAGCGCTGCCATGTGCCAGTACACCCTCTTCTGGTGTGACACCGTACTGGGGTGTATCGCCTTAGTTGGAAAGAGTCTTTAGGAGGTAGCTTAGTCTCTTGCAAACATGGGACCAGAGGTTCGTTTTCTTTGAGGAAAAGCTCAAGTTCTGGACGTTGGCTTCTTATACCACGTAAGTTCCATTGTAGGATAGTCATATTACATTGTGTATGGGATAGGTAATTCCAAGGTAACTCTTCAATACTTTGGAGTAGGCGGTTGTCGAACTAATTTAGCCCTTTTCTTCTCTCTTGGGCTGACGTTCTTTTCGGACGCTTTTTCGCGCCTCTTTTCCACTGGGGGTCTCCCAGTGTGGGCAGATTGGTCTAAATCCATGTCCTCTGCCGAGGACGTGCGTTTTCCCATAGCAAACTTGGGTTCAAGTGCCTCGAACCGGTTGCTAATGGGGACCGGCGAAGATGAAAGACGCCGGTCTGAGTCCACCCCTGAAGATTCTCCAGAAGAGGATTTTCGAGATCTTTGAGGAGATGTTCGGGGACTGTTACATCCCTTCGATGTACTGGGATCGGACGTACCATTTTCCTTGAGGAAGTCGTTTCTTGTATAAGTCTTCTTGAACTTGATCGGTGAGGCATCATATCTTATGGGCTTGCTTCTTTCTTGTGTTGATCCTGATGCTTTTGATGGTGATGTAACGCTGATGTTCTTTGCACTTACGGACTTTGTAGACGTTGACGCAGATGTGCGTGCCGATGTTGAGGGCTTTGGAATAGAGCTACGGGCAACAAGTGTCTTTTCAGAAATTGTTGCCCCATTGAAATCGCTGGTCTGCATTGCGATCTCTCTGCTCACTACCGCTTTAGCTGCAACAGAGCTATAGGTTCCAGATCTGGGAATAGAGGGTTGGCGTAGACGCAAGATCTTCCGGGCTTCTGAGAAGGCCACCTTCTCTTTAACCCATATCTCTTGAATCGCTCTTTCCTCTACAAAGCGGGGGCAGTCTCGGGAACTAGATGGATGTTCACCACTGCAGTTCACACATAAGGAGCTGTAGTACATGCACCATCGTGGAATTCATCTCCACATTGAGGGCATGTAGCTAGTCCCTTACAAAGCTCGCTTGTATGTCCAAAGCGCTGGCACTTGAAACACCTGAGTGGGTTCGGGATGAATGGCCTAACTTCGATGGATTCATACCCTGCCTTAATCCTTTGCGGGAGATCTACCTGATCAAAGGTCAGGAACAGGGTACGAGTAGGCTTCAATTCACCGCTTTCTTTGCGATAAATCCGATACACACAGGTAACACCTTGAGCTTGTAAGTTTTCCTTGATCTCTTCAACACTAAGTCTGTCTAATGCGCGGGTATTTACCACACTGCGTGAGGAGTTTAATGTCTTGTGAAGGTCAACACGTATTGGGTAGCTGGCCAACAGGTTTGCTTTTTGTATTTTAGCTGCCTGTTCTGCTGAATGCGCTTCTACTAGAAGCGTGCCATTAAGCGATCTAGTGCATGACTTCACTGGACCAGCTATCTTATCCAGGCCCTTCTGGATTACAAATGGGCTCACCGAAAGAAACTTTTTTCCTTCCTCAGTTCTCGAAATTACTAAGTAGCAAGGACCACAACACTCGACTACTTCCTTTACATAAACTTTTGGTTTGTTTTTGTGTTGAGTTTTGGAACTCGTGGCGCATTAATCTTCCACCATTGCAAATGTCTCCGATGGCATGCTCACGTCCTGGGCACCACCCCGGCTTAGGTGAGAGTCCTGGCCTGGACCTTGCTCACCCTAGGGTCTCACCTCCCAATTTATAGACAGAGGGACCCAATCGCCTTCAGGAGTGCATCAGCTCATGCAATGGCCCCTCCCCGGGACTGACCTTTATCAGCGGATACGCACACAGACCCTACATGATAACCAGGGGCTGGGACTTACGCGATTACCCAGTCACCCCTTGCGTCACCCCATCCTCCTGCAACCCGCGCGTAGGTTATCCGTCAGACTGTGTACAGGGAGGTAACAGGTGGGAGGTCAAACACAAAAGTGGACCAAAGTTGATCGGGCATTTGGCATGTGCTCTCTCACCTCTTGGAGGAACCCAATCGAGAGTATGGCTTGGGGCCCCAGGTACGCCAAACCCGGACCTACCGTGGTAGGTTCCCCTGGGGGAGTTTGATTTCGGAGTCCTCTTCTCCTAGATGAGTTGTTGACCAAGACTACCGAGCCTCATCTACCCATTTGGAATGTTCTTAGCTTCCCCTCACCTCTTGCCTACCAGTGGTCACAAAGACACACTTAGTAGGCCGTCTGGATCGGGTACTGAGCCCCTCCGCCACGGCAAGGCGACACTCCTTCGGAGGGGTTTATTGCTTTATCCAGTACATACATGGTAAGCTAAACTTTCAGCTACATATTCCTGGTTACAGTAGCATTACTCAGATTTCAGGGTTATTGTTTGTGTTGTGTTGAGTTATGTTTGTGCCAGTGAAAATGTCGAACGAGAAGAAAAGAGGACAAGTTAACATGACAATGGAATATCCTCTTTCTTGGAAGTTTGAAAACAGTGTTGTAATATTCAATGTAAACCAAAAGGGTAAGTCGATTAATAACACTACACAACACTTACAATTTACCGAAACATGTTCCGGTAAATTATAAGCAAGTGTTGTGTAGTGTTATTAATCGACTTACCTCTTTGGTTTAAATTAAAATGATAATGGAAATTAAATTGGATGTGTCAAAGAGAATGGATAAAGGAGAACATACTAATACATGATAAATGTTAGGATATGTTGTAATTTTCTGTTTCCCTATATTGTGCTAGAACATACATTTATGGAATTTGCAATGTTGTTTTATGAGTTGCAAATAACAGATCCCTTACTCCATGAACTAGACATTTTGGTAACTCAATAGCCTCACAGTCCACATTAGGTCGAGTTATCAGGATTCTACTGTTTAAAGACTATACTGAAAGCATCCCTTAAATTTCAAAGTGACTTACCTTTTTCTTTTCACTGAGGATTTCATCTAGAATGCAACTATTGAGTAAACTTTCACCATGAGGCTTTGTATTATTTGGCAAAGGCTGGTCATCATCTTCACTTTCTGTTTCATCCTTCTTGATTATATCCCCATTTGGTACATCACTGAAGTCTTTCGTATAATGTGCTTCCTCAGATGTATTGCTATTCATCTGGTCTAAATAATCATCCATACAGTTTTCATCTTTCTCATAGTCCTCCTCGATCTTGGCCACCAAATTTGCATTAAATTCCAGTGGCATCACAATGCCGTCTGCATTGCAAGAATCATTTGAGGCATTTAAGTCACTATCCATAGTTTTGGGAACCATATGTTGTCTTCAGCTTGCCTAAAAACATACAAATTATTATTACCATCATCATTTGTAATGGGAACTCAATATTCTGTGCACTGTTATTAAGGTGTGTAATTTTAAATACATTTTCTGAAACTATTTTGGTATAATCCAAATATTTTCATTTTTCTACCTACACTATATTCACTGGTATCCAGCAAAACTATATGCTGGTAGCCAGCACATTCAGTTTCTATTGCTATAAAAGTTTATAACTTTCTCTTATTCATTTTTTATCTTTATATTTTGCTAATTTATTAATTATTTATTCAGTTAAAAACTGTATTCATAATTAATTTATATATTACCTTTCAGTACAATAAAACCTTGTTTATCTGGCCCTCATTTTCCGGATCTCTGGATTATCCGGATCAGATTTGTGGAGATATGTTTTTTTTTTAATTTATGTTTACATTAGATAATAAATTTGATTGCAATAGCAATAATATCACCAAACCAGATTGTTTTTGTATCTTATCAAAGTGAAAGAAGGTTGTGGTTTCAATGGATAAAATATTGTATGCTATTAATCGAATTGATAAAAGAGAAACATTGAAGAAAATAGCTGCTGAATTGGGAATCAGCTGACAAACATCATGGCGTACTTAGAGCATCAGCCCGACGCCACTCCAGCTGAACTATTAATGATAAAGCATTTGCATGACCATACTTCATTCAAATGCCACAGGTGCTTAAAACAGAAGACTGTGGCTGTATTCTTTGCTAAGAAATGATGTGATTTTATTTGATTAGGATTTTTATATTTTTTAAAGTCTTGCAAACAATATGTGCTGTACATAATTTTGTTACAAGACATAGCTTTTTACCATCATAAACAGCAAGTTCGCTTATGTAAGGTTTTAGGGGAAAGGCGGATAGCACGGGCCGGCGGGTAATATGGACCACTTAGTGTTTCTTGGATTTACCGCTAGGTAGCAGATGCATACATTGCCAAGGTTACACCTCCTTCATCGCTCCATTTTGTTATAGAAGTTGGTTGATATAAGTGCTTTGTTTTGACTGCCGCAACATTTTGTTTGTTTTTGTATGGTTGAGTTGCTGCTGTGCATCACTTTTGTAATCATTGTTTGCTGTTAAAGGTAAGGAGTAAAATTAACAAACAAGTATTAATGTTCAGCCGGACTAATATAGATTATACTGCGGTAATGTAATTCCGGTTGCTCAAGCCATTTTCAGTTTTCAACATATTTAAGTGCACAATGTTGGTTGGATAGTATGGACCAAACAAAAATCGGGTAGTATGGGCCACCTAAGTAGATTGTAAATTTTATTTTTAGGACAGGATGCCAAAGTTCAAAAATTCTGAAGGTGAGGGTCGTGGAGAGTGGAAAGAGGATGCTATGAAACAGGCAGTTTCATGCGTGTTAGAGGGTCAAATGACCACAAGAACTGCAGCCAATCGTTTTAAGGTCCCTAGAACTACACTTAAGAAAAATAAAATCTGTTTTAGGAAAGCAGCAAATCAACATGAAACCCCAGATGGGCTTTTTCAAACCAACATTTGAAGAAGAGTTTGAATCAATATTAGTAGAGCATATGAGAGATTTGGATTCAAAGTTGAAAAGAAAAATAAGGAACTTGAAAAAGAAGCTGCAAAAGAGATGAAGAGGCAGTTAAAATTTGAGAAACAACAGAAGTCGGAAGGAGTTAGGCCTGGTATCCAGATTGAAAAGAAAACCAAGCCGCAAGGGAAGAAGAAAAAAGAAATCAAGCCTATAGATTATAGCAACTGAAAGGCAGGAACATCAAAAGAAGATGCAAAAAGACTGCATTATGTATGGAGAGAGTTTTGAAAATAACTGGATCCAGTGCAAAGCATGTGAGGGGTGGGCTCATGAATTTTGTGCGGTAATTTGTTTTATTATTGTGATTACTGTAAAAACAATAACTGTTAGATAAAGGTTAGTTAAACCCTGATTCTTTTCTATGAAAATTATGATCTGATTTTCGTGGCAATTTTTGTTCACAAAAAACCATACTTTGTATTTGTGTGAATACAAATGACTTTTGTCAATTAAATTTTTACTTTTTTATTTTGAATCGCTTCACACATAGATAAATAAACATTCTGTATGATATTGTACCCCAAAAGTATTTTATTAATTTAAAATCCTGCCTTTCTTTGTATGGCCCATACTACCTGACCTTTTCTCCGGCCACCAAATATAAGCCTTTTTTAAAACTTCAATGTGTGTGTGTGTCTCTTGACTATCATAACTTTTTTAAATCATATACGTAAAATAAATGTTCAAAGAAATTTTTTAATGTATCTGTGACCTTTTTTGAGCAGTATCAAACATATTAGAAATGTTTTTCCTTAAGAGGCCCACACTGTCCGCTGTTCCCCTAAGAATTTTGTTTTGCTTATTACCCATATAACCTGGATTATCCTGATTTTCGATTTTCTGGATTGTCTTTGATACCAGCTCCAGATAAACAAGGTTTTACTATAACTACTAATTATGTATTTTATTTATTACCCCTACTTCTGTATTTACAGCCCAATTTATTTAAATAGTATTTATCTTTAATTATTGTGTTAATTGTGTGATGTTTTTATTTTATTTATCTACCTTTTATTAATTATATTTGTGTTATTTCCAAATCTTCACAATATATTTGGATTTAAACTAATTTCAGTTAAAATTGAATACTTATTTAAATTAACCCCTACTTGCACATGAATTATAAATTAGAATAGTGAGTGAGTGAGTGAGTGGGGTTTATAAATTAGAATATGATACTTACAATTAGTTTCATTAGAATATATTCATTTTTCTTTTAACCCCTACTACTTATACACAAGTTATAAATTAGAATATATTGTTTATAACTAGTATTATTAGAGTATATTCACTTTTTGTTTATTAATAATTTCATTTATAATACAACTTCT
The DNA here is from genome assembly GCA_030765045.1 of Tenodera sinensis. Taxonomy (NCBI): domain Eukaryota; kingdom Metazoa; phylum Arthropoda; class Insecta; order Mantodea; family Mantidae; genus Tenodera; species Tenodera sinensis. The sequence goes on along the minus strand of CM060962.1, from coordinate 174,548,083 downwards.
TAGTAAACAAGCATGCAGCCGAATTCAATTTAAGCCTTTTGTGAGTCACAAGTTAAAAAATGCTGGGAAATGCTGGCTTAAGCCTACTGTACTCCTCGTTTACCCAAAATGAAAACAGTTGGTACAGAAGGTTATATGAATGTAATACACATATTTAAGTAGATGTAATACATTCTTCCACCCAACATTTGAATTATAGATTTCATCAGAAGTATATGAACTGAATGTCCCTGCAGAAGGAGAAGAAATAAATAAGAACTTAAATATTTCAAAATAAAAATACAAAAATAGAAAGATTCAGCTCATGCTAGAGGGCAGGGGGTGTGCAAGGATTAAACCCGAAAGGTATTTAGAAGATTCTTCCAACCCCAAATTACCCTTTACATAGAGTATTTTTCCAGCTCTCTCATTGAATTTATCCTTAAAATAGCAGGTATTTAAGATATTTACTTGGCAAATTAAATATATAACTGTAATTTTCTACAAACTGCATGCAACGTCATCTTTATTCTGAATGACTTTTGTATACAAAATTGGTAAGCCTCGAGAGATGCACAAATTCTTACAACACAGAAACTGCAAATCTTAAAGAAATTTATATCAAATGTTTTCACTACATTAACCTATTTCCAAAAAATTCTTTATTATTCACTTGTATTTTTAAATAGTTGCTACTTTTCGACTCCTAATTTGTTATTTGTTTGTTTCCTCAAAGTCAAGCAAACATAACAGCATTTCTAAGTCAAAACTTAGTCAAAAGACCCACTTTTTAATAATCTAACTGGGGCTATAGACTGCCTTATGCTTCTCATACACTCAATGAGTGTGTATTTAACATTTATCTCAATTATAAGTAAACATCAGAATAAGCCTTTCGGAGAATAGTTTGTATCTCCTCACATTCAATTCCATACACAGACCTGGAATGAAGTTTCATTTTCCTCTCAGAAACCACTGACTTTAATTGTGCTATTACGTTAATCAAATGGAAGGAATGCATGCGAGAAAAGTGAGCGTGCTCTGGTGTCTCCAATGGTTGGTAATTAAGCAAGCTTAAACATATAAAAAAGCTAAACTGAACCTAACCTCCCATGAATCAGAAATTTAAGCTTACATAATCATGGTATCATTAAGGAACACACTTGTTTGGCTCTCATGCTTTGATGTTAATTAGGATTCATTATGTGTAATTTTCACAGTTATATAATAAAGGAATGCTGTGTATGTGCAGTACAGAGACTGGAAGTCATGCATAAAGTATGAACTGGATATATGCGTGCCTTTGTTTTGATGTTAGGAATAATTTAAAATAAACTAAGGAGCTTCTAAGATAGTCTAATTTCACAAGTACTAAACCTGACCATTTAAGTACTTTGTGCAGTTGCCATAAGAGCTATTATAAAGAATTACCTAGTGCTATAAACTTACTATTACTAAAATTTGGCCAGGGACGTTCTCGTTCCAGGACAGCTGTTTTTCAGTTACACTCTTTTTACACTTGATGCCGATTATATTGACTTGGCCAGAGAAAATCAAATGCTTGCCTTATTGCCAATCATCTTCTGTTTATGCTAGTCTCACGTTACTTGGGTTTTAACAAGTAATCTAAAAGAAATAACACATTAAATTACACTAAAGGTAGACCTTTCTTTGCTTTCCTGTGACTATCAAACAACACTGTGGCTTCCGAGACTTTAACGGTAAATTGCATACGTTGTCCCAAAATTCACCTTCACGCCTCAAAATCTAAAGAATCGAGATAAAATTGGTACTGCTTAACATTACCGTGAGGCATGAAGGTTAATGAACGTGGAGAGTGATCACTGTCATGACAAATAAGCCATTTAACTCACCAATACATGCCATAGCTGATAACTTATTAACTCTACATACGCTTAAGCATGTTTAATTTGGACGTTACGTGCGTTGATACCTACCTTATAAAGTCAATGTGGAAGAACGCTGATTTAAAGGAGGAAAATGTGTATATTACACAGAATCCCGTCATGCTGTTCATATACACTTACTAAGTTAACCTAACCTAACCAACCCTAACACGGACTACATTTCGATGCCACAGGGCACCCCAGAGAAACAAACCTCTGTGCCATATACTACCCTCTATATCTACCACCGCTAATGACCTAGATGTTGAGCGCCCTTAAAACCCACATATATCTACCAGCCAAAGGGTTTCGGAAACAAAGTCAGCATTTCAAGATGAGTATGAAACTTTCGCCCAAATTAGATTGATATGTTCAGTTATAATATACGAAATAACGATAATTGTATTGTTTAAGTTTACCACTCTTCTGAAAACCAAATATTCAAATACCAAATGTATAACTACTGATATTTCTTACCACAAGCTGTACTCCTGCTTCTTTTAAAAACAACACAGCTTAACTTCTATGCTGGCTTATTCTGTTATTGATATACTCATATGTTTTATGTTTTGCTATGTTCTGTGCAGTGTTGCCAATACATGATTATTTTTTCCGTCAGACCACCTCCCAAAAGTCTGTCAAACTCCGTCAAAATTAGAAATTTCCGCTGTCTTTCAGCAATAAAAGTTACATTAAAACTTATATTAAATGTGACATCCGTTACTTTGACGCTGTTTACGCGTCGGATAAACATTTACTACAGAAAGGATGCATACGTTGTATTTATCAACTAAAAATACAGACCTATGAAAGCCAATTTTTAAAAAACAAAATTTTGACAATCATCGCAATTGATGTGTATAAAGTAATTATATTGAATAAAAATTATTAAAAATACAGATATTTACTCATACAATACCAGGGGGAATGTAAATTATTAAGATCACACATAAATAAGGTCCCAACAAAAAAGGATCTGATCATAATGGGAAAGATACTATACAAGTCCCTACCAAAAAGAATAAATGATCATTTGGGAAAAAACTCTTTTGCTAAACAGCTAAAAAAATATCTAATTGAAAAATATCCATACAGACATTAAATTAAAATTTTACATAGACTGTAAATATTTGCACATAGAATATGTATTTCATATATCTTTTATTTTACATGTATTAGGTTTGGCAATGCTTTAGACTTGTAATACAAGTTATTTTCTGGCTCTACAGCCGTTGGTGAGCTTTGACCTCCGGCACAATCCTTCTCCACATATCTCTATCTTCTGCTTTACTTTTCCACTCTCTGATTGCAATCTTTCTTAGGTCTTCCATTACTACATCTAACCACCTTGTTGTTTGTCTTCCTTTTTTTCTTCTAACGTACAATCTTACTTTCAATATTCTTTTTGACATTCTGTCTTCCGTCATTCCCTCTATGTGCCCTAACCATCTTATTCCTTGGGCCTTTATAAATTTCACAATATCTTGCTGATTAATTAGTTCTTCTATCTCATAATTATATCTTATTCTCCATTGGTCTTTATCCTTTACAGGTCCAAAGATTTGTCTAAGTATTTTCCTTTCAAATCTTCATAGTATTTCTTTATCTACATTGTTAAGGGTCCAAGTTTCTGCAGCATTTGGTCTAATTAATGTTTTATAGGTTTTGTATTTTATCCCTGTACTAATAAACTTATTTGTTAATAGTTTTAAGTTTGCATAATAGGCTGCATTTCCACTTTGAATTCTTTCTTTTAGGCAAAGTTATTATCATTATTTATGAGTGCTCCTAAATATCTAAATTTGTATACCCCTTCAAGTGTTTTGTCTCCAACTACCAGATTTGAAATAATTCTTTTGCTTTTATCTGCTGTCATTCTCAGGTATTTAGTTTTTTTCTCATTTACTTCTAATCCAATGTCTTTAGACCTTCTTTCTAATTCTTCATAAACTTCAACTATCAGGGTATCTCTTGCCACAATCAGTGTCATCTGCACATATCTGACTAGACTTAAAAAATATTGTTCCTTTAGAATCTACTTTTTCTACTACTCTGTGCAGGGCTAGGTTGAATAGAGTCACAGATAGTCCATCACCTTGTCTTACTCCTGTGTTATAATTAATATCCGGACTTAATTTACTCATTACCTTCACTTTGGCTTTTGTATTTTCCATTGTCATTTTTAGTAGCCTTATTATTTTTGGTTGCACTTTAACACATTGCAAGGTTTTATAGAGCACTTCTCTATCAACTGAGTCGAATGCATACTTAAAGTCAATAAACAAAAAGCACAAGTCTATGCCATACTCATAAAATATTTCCATTATTTGTCGTATTACAAATATCTGATCTATTGTACTCTTGTCACTTCTAAATCCACATTGATACTCGCCTAATACATTTTCTGCATACTTTTTAACACTGTTATTTAAAATACCTGAAAATATTTTATATACTACAGTTAGCAATGTAATTCCCCTATAATTATGACATTGATATGTATTACCCTTTTTATATATTGGGCATATTATGCCTGTCTTCCAGCTTTCAGGCATCTGTTCCTTCCTCCATATTTCTATAATTAACTTATGTATTGCTTTCATTATTCCATTCCCACCATATTCAATTAGCTCAGCAATTATGTCATCTTCTCCTGGTGTTTTATTATTCTTCAAGTTCTGTATGGCTATTTTAACATCCCAAATATCCGGTTCTTCCTTCTCTTCCATTCTTTCTTCATTTCCATTTTCATTCTCTCCTTGTTCTTGATTATTTATTGTTTGCGTTTACTTAATCCTTTGTAGTATTCAGCCCATCTTTCCAGTATATCTTTATCTTCTCCAAGAATATTACCTTCCTTGCTTAAACATTCTCTCATTCTATTGTTTCCCTTGTTTCATTTGCTTTAGTACCATATGGAATTTGTTTGTCTCACTCTGCTGATTCAATGTTTCTATTTCTTGAATTTGCATTTTCCAATATTCTCGTTTCTTTTTCTTACATATGTTATTAGCATCTCTTCTTCTATGGCAGTATTCTTCATAGTTACTTCTAGTTTCTTTCTGGAGCATTTTTGTCCTAATCATATTCTTTTTTTCTATTACTTGCTCACACTCTTTGTCATACCATTCTATATTTCTTCCCATTTTCTTTTCGCCTGTACTTATTTTTGCCACTTCTTTTACTGTCTCCTTCATTATCTCCCATTGTTCTCCTATACCTTCTTTTGTTCCTTTTTCATTTAATTTGCTGTTCATTAACTTTTGATATTTCTTTTTTTCTTCTTTATCTTCGATTTTTTCTCCATCCCATTGCATATGTTTGTTCTCTTGAGATCTCTCCATTTTCTTTATTCTTATTGTCATTCTCACTTTAACCAAAAAGTGATCCGAATTACAATTTGGGCCTCTACAGCTTCTTACATCTACAATTGATGATGTATGTCTTGCTTTAATTAGCACATGATCAATTTGATTTACTATATCTGAACCTGGCATTTTCCACATTCCTTTATGTATTTCCTTGTGGGAGAAGCAGGTACTTTTAATAATAATATTATTTCTAACTGCAAATTGTCCAAGTAGATTACCTACCATTTTCATTACTTATTTGATGTAGTGTATGTTTCCCTGACACTCCATTTAAATAGGTACTTCTTTTCCCACTTGTGCATTTATGTAAGTCTCCTATTACCACCAATGTATCATAAGTTCCTACTAAATTACATGTATTTTCTAAGCTTTCATAAAACTCTTACTTTTCTACCTCTTCTTTCTCTTCTGTAGGTGCATATATGGATAGTATAGTTATATTTCTCAAATTACCTTTAAGGTGTATTTAACAGACCCGTTCACTAATTAGTTTAAATGTTATTTTAATTTCCTTTGAAATAATAAATCCTGTACCATTAAGTCCAGATTTTGTAGGTCCACTATTGTGTATTCTTCCTTATCTATTCTACCTTCCCCTGCCCATCTTACTTCTTGAAGTGCTACCACATCTAATTTATATTTTAATATTTCATTTGCTATTTCTTTAATTTTTCAGGTTTCAGCATTATCTGTACATTCCAGGTTGCAAACATTAAATCATTCCGAGGCTTTTTTGCAGGTTTTGTAACAAGAGCTTTTTTACAACATTTGGTTGTTAACTTAACGCTTAACCTCCAACTTGGAGGACCAGGCTTCCTTATTTATGGCCCCAGGAAGCAGGGTGGTCTGGTTATACTCCCGAACATTGGGTAGCTCAGGCACCTCGTGGTAGCTACTCCCCATACTCACCAAGGTGAGCCCCTGAGGGATGTAATACAAGTTATATGAGCAATAAAGAACTGAATTTAAAAATCAGCCAAACTCCATAAAAATAGAAAAGAACTACTTCATATCTTAATGTAATAATAAACAAATTTATACATATTTACTCGCCAGTGTTGATTAAACTAATTCATCCACATTGTTCCTCTGCCTCTTCTGCAGTTGAATGCTGTATTGTTTTGCTCCTCAGTATACAGCTATTGTGCCAATTTGCTTCAAAGCATTTTCTGGTAGGACTTAATCATGGCAAGCCAGCCCGCACAATGAGAATTCAGTTCATCATATTGTTTTAAGTCTACTCCTGAGGGAGGTTTTCACATTATTTAGCATGCTAAATACTATTGGAGTTTGTGACTTGCACTATCACTTGGCCTACCATGGCCGAGCAGTTAGCCCATTCGTCTTACGACAAAGCTGCCAAGGTTCGATCCCAGGCGACCACATGTGGGATTTGTGATGGACAAAACGGTGCACGGGCGGGTTCTCTGGTTTTCTCTGCCATCTCATTCCACCAGTTCTCCATCTTTATTCTATTTATCAGCAGTGTCACTGCCTGTGGTGCCGAATGTAGTAAAAGCGGGCATTAAACACTACCAAAAAGATTAAGCCTACCAGATCCGGATAATAAGAAGTTGTTGATTAAATGTTAACTTCATAAACAGTGCATATAAATCAATTTTTCTTGAAACAAGCTAAACAACAATCATAAAATTTAGTATGTGAAGTTATGCACTAGATTGGTGGACATAAATTACCATATAATCAACTTGTTTTATAGCATATGCAAAGTGAAATCGACTATCAGTGAAAGTGCTAATTTAGTTACTTGTGAATGTGTAACATATTAGGTAATGGCTAGGATTCTCACAAGAACTTTAACTCACTGCAGAAAGAAACTTACAAACCTGTATTTAGAGTGACACAATTTGCAAAAAGTAGCAACACTCACAAAGAGTAAGAGCATAAGATTTCTCCAACCCTAAATAACTTGCTAGATGTTGCCCATGCAAATGCTTTGAACATGGTAAAAATAGAAGAGGATAAACTCGTTTTATTACATCAACAAGAGCCTGGCCATAGAGATTATCATCTTGGAGGTGTGACTGAGAGTTGGAGGCAAAAGAGGAAATGGCGAGGATTAGAATTATAAAGAGTAGGTAAGAAAGATGGAAAGTGATAACAATTCATTGTTTTTGGAAATTATTGATGATTCCTCTGAAGAAACAACTGAAGTGAGTGACTGATGCAATTAATTTCTTCCAAAAACTACTGAAAAAGACCACCTGAAAAACTATTACCGTGAACTCATTGAATTGTGTATCATGTTTCTGGGGGCAACTGTGGACTTCAATCTAAAAGTAAGGTGGCCTGGAGCTTTGCATCATGCAAGGTAGATGGTCAAAAGAATTTATTCATTGAAGATGTTCCTCTTTCGTTCTCAGCTGTCTCATACTCTTAGTGAATTGGATGAACTGAAGATTTGAATTTGACACATCTGTTTGTGTGTGGTGAAAGTGTATGCAAAATTGTGGTTTCTGAGTTGATCAGCAATCGGTGTATGTTACAGTGAGTTGTTGCTTTTTAAATGAATTAAAACGGTATGAAAAGTTAAATGTAAGGGTTTTTTGAGTGCTCTAAGGAAGTTTTGTCAGCACTTATGGTATTTAAATGAAGAGATTTGTATTTTATTACTGTTTGATGACAACTTTAACAATGACAAAAAAGAAAGTTGGTTAGAAATCAAAACCTTGGGGACCAAAATGAGGTACCCTGTTTTACCTGTTGCAGTTACAAAGCTTTTGGCTAAGTTTTCTTTTTGACCTACTATAGTGACATAAACTTAAATTTAGCACGTTCAGAACATATAAATATATTTACTAACAAACTGAATTTTGAATATTTCTATTATTTCAGACAAGGGAACTGATGAGTTCTTTTCAGTCAAGAGTTTAGGGATGTGGAAGAAGTAAGCACTGATTTAGATTTTTTAAATATGGAATCAATTTCTTGGGATTCAAATACTTCCTACCTTAGCACCAAAGTGACTTTTAAAATCTTAAGGTGGTAAATGATGTGTCAGAGGGAGGAGTGAAGTTAATACAAGAATTCAATGGACTAATAGCAGCCAATGAAGAACAAAAACAGTTCATTTTGCAATGTGCGCAAGATCAGTGAAGACAATTTCCAGAATGTAAAAAAGAAACACTGAAAAGAAAATTGTGTTAAAACTAGTATTGATTTAAGCTGCATTCCCACATTTTGTATGTTCTATTACATACTAATACTTAAATTTCTTTCATTTAAATATATTAAGTATATTTGCAGAACATGTATAGGTTGGTTTCAATTGTTTATGCCATTAGAGAAGTGAAAGCAATCTTTCAGTAGTTAAGTTTATTTAGATACTTAAGTCCATTGCGGCATGGGTTAATATTAATTAATTTTAATGAAACTTGGCACATTATCAAAACATATCACAAGTAAAAACATAGGAGGGTGTGCACTCAAAACATTTGACATTTTTGTGTAACTCCCCATATAAGGACCACCTAATATACACACATGAATTTCAGCTGTTTTTCTTTAGGGGTATAGGTTGTGCGTTAGTTCTTGACAAATGACTTCAGTGGAAATCCAGTGAGCCAGCCTAGGCTTAATCAACAGGACAGCAAATAGCTTATCTTACAATAACAAACAGCTCTGCTCCCCTATGTTATGTTTCGAAGAAAACACTAGTACAGTTGACTCCAAAGTTTGTGTAGTGCAGCTTCATGTCATTACCAGTGTTTTAATGATAGATAATAAAAATGACAGCAGTTCAGATGAAGTAGACGAGGGAGAAATGTTGGGAATAGAAGAAATACAAACAAATTTAGTGTAAAGTTATAGAGATTGATAGAGCAATACACATGGCTAACATCACTGGAAGTGTTATAATTTGCTTTGTAGTTAGGTATTGTACTTCTTCAGCATAGAAACATAAGAACAATGTACACACATGTGACTGTTATTTATGCTTCTGTTTTCTTTACATAGAGAGTAGTCTCATAACTCATACTGAGTGAAGTAATAGCTGAAGTCGCCGCAATTTGCAATTTCTTTTTACAAATAAAAATCCTGGTATGGAATTCAGAAAAACACGACCACATGGTTAGCACATGTACACAGATAACAATTTCGGCATACTTTAGCACTGTTTTACCTGGATGAATGTTTGTAGAAAATCCTACAAGATGTCTGTTTAAATTCACCAGCACTGAATCTGACCGCCTGATTTAAACTTCAAAATTGTACGCGATTTTGCTGCAATGAGGTAATGAATGCATTTCAGGAGCCATGCCCACCTGCACATGGGCATGTAAATCATTACCTAACAGTCTTTTAAATTTTAATACAGTGTAAACAATGGTAGATTCTGAAAGTACAAACTACAGACATAATTCTAAGGCAAAAAACGAAAAATCATACTTTTTGTCGTTTTTGCCTAAATTTCACCGCTGCCTCCCCTTAATGAGATTTACATTTTCTTGTATTATGTTTTTCCATCTCTCTTCTGTATAAGATACATTTGTGCTTCATAGTAGATTCAAGTATCCAATGTTATCATAAAAGCTTTTAGTGGCATTTTTGAGAATTAAAATTAAAGCAAATGATTTGCATATACAGGATTGATTTGTTTTGGAGGGAAAGTATTATATTATTATCAGGCTAAAGAATTCTCTAGCAGTTTCTTAAAGCTTTGAGTATGAGTTGGAGCCAACTCGAAACTTTAGTCAGCAAAGCTGACTAACATGCAACATTACTAAGATAAGTGAAGTTTTTAGTTTCTAATTCGTTCTTACCTTAGAATCTTGTTGCTTCACTGTTAATAGCTTCAATTTCTTTAATTAAATAAACTTTATTGCTGGCCATGCTTGTTGTTTGCTCTTGTATTATGTATCTCTAATTTGCTCATATACAAATCTGACAACCGCAGTGTTATGGGACTACCAATGGCTAAAACTGATGTTTGTTGATAGAACTTATTATTGAACATGAAACTATTTTTAAGTTATATGTAAATCTATGAGTTGCATATATTCTTCAATTTGTGATAATGGGAAACCCTTTTCCAAAAGCCAAAGGCTATATTCATATGAATACTGCTGTGTTCATTGCAAAAATCAACCATCATGCACTAATTTCAAAACAAACAGTAAGTACTATGTTGCTACTGTGACATAGGAGAAGGTACATCATAATATCTCTCCTCTTCCTCCCCCCCTCCCTTGACATGTACTGCGCCTATCCTGTCTTGTAACAGGCTCATAGGCCATTATTTTTACAACTATGCATGAGCTTACAATTGATCAACTTTCATGTTGCTGTTTTGTTTATTTGTAAATGATAAAAAGAATTAAGAATATGAAAAAGAATATAGGAGCTATCAGATTCAATTAACTCGTAGAATGTGTTCAATGTGTTTACCTTTAGAATATAAGAATATGGCTAATTTTAGATGGAAAATTTGCTTAAAGGGGTCTGCCCCCCATTCTGGTAATATTCATAGTAAGTACATTCCCATCTATATGCTAGCTGTGAGAATAGTTTCAAGAATTTCAGCTTACCTCAGCCTATGTTAAAATGTACTCCTTTTTTAGGGAAGGCGATATTTGACAAAGAACGTCAGTGTTTCTTCTCTACTTTCTTATACACTTTTTTTGGAGAGATGTCTAGACTGTTGCATTGTTAACATATCTTTATCAACACTTCCTTTCAATTTAATATTTTTGGATAAAAGCTCTATGTTTCCATTCCTCTCAGGCTCTTTTTGAGCAGTACAACACAAAACTTAAAAGTTGAGTGGCTTTTAAATGTCATATCATTTTAAGGATGCAAAGTGAACATATAATGAGGCATAGAAATTTTCAGGCATTAAAGCAAGAATGAAAAGAAATTGGGTTGAAATGTTACCGGACTTTATAATGAGGTAACACCCATCTCTATGTTTTGTCTGCTGCCAGTGCCTTATGGTCACTGTTGTATACATTCTGTGTATTGATAGTGGCTTGAGTGTAGCTAAATTGAAGCAAACTGCTTGAGAATTCTTTAGCCTGATAATAATATAATACTTCCCCCAAAACAAACCAATCCTTTATATGCAAGTCATTTGCTGTAATTTTACTCTCATAAATGTCACTAAAAGCTTTTATTATAACATTTGATACTTGAATGTACTGTGAAGCACAATTGTATCTTATACAGAAGAAAGATGGACAAAACATAATACAAGAAAATGTAAATCCTATTAAAGTTTATAATTATGTCAAATACACATTTTGGCAGCATTAATTGTTTCCAAAATATTCACCATTCTTCATTTAGTTTTTCAGCAATACAGTTTCAGATGTTAAGTAGTCATTGTTTTGTTCCCCATGAGTTCATGTAAACTATTTGTAATGTCTTGGATAGCAATTGTATTTGCTTTCTTAAATAGCTGGATTTTATCATAGCCTACATCTTGTGTATTTCATTTAATTGAAAGCTTTTCCTGTAAATATCATGATTAACCGGAAAGAAAGATAAAAATAAGCTTTGACTCATTTGTTAAATAGCTATAAAAATAAATAATTGGTACAGACATTTTTGAGTCACAAATAACATACCCCATACTTCCAGAGACTGTTTTCTTGTAGGACGGCTTGGCTCCTCTGTATTATTCTATTCTGACAGAAATAATTCTCTCTAAACAGACAACATTCAAATGCAGTCATTGGGATAAGGTTGAACATTACAGTATAAGTGCATAGTTTTTGATCTAATTTAAAACCATTTAGGTGGTCTAAAAATTGAAATCTAAAAAGAGAATGGGAGAAGCTGACGGTAAGTGGCATGGAAAAACTTGAAGAAGTGTAATCAAGATTCTTAAAGAAGGCCATTAGAACAGGGAAGTATGCTCCAAGCAGAATGCTGTATATGCTCACCAGGAAAACCTTCTTCCTGGAAGACATAAGATACAAGATGTTATATCAGCAAGTAGAACTTAGATTGAGGCAACAACTAGGAGAAAGCAAAAGAAAGGGAGCTAGATACCAACTTCTTCAAAACAGATGCCATATGCTGTTGGTCCACCCAGGAGTGGACCAACAGCAGTCAAAAGCAGAGGTACGCACTCATAGGGCTAGTGATTCATGGATACCACCACAAAATGTGCACAGAGGATAAATACCACCAACCAAACAACCAATGCATGTGTATAATGTGAAGCCAAAGGTGTGAACTATACCAATTCAACAAATGCAAAAAAAGAATCCAGATTGTGAACAAACTTATAAAAGCCACCACATAGGCACTGAATGCTCTATTGGGTGTACCTTTTACTTATTAATTAAAGCATTAAAAAGAGAATGCAAACTTTTAAACAATCTAAAAGCTTGTTGTTTATTTCTGCCAACAAGCTTTCAGCTGGTGTTTTTAAACATACTAGCCATGTGTGGGCAATGCTCAATAAGCAGAAGATCTGTAGTTCAAATTCCGGCTATGGCATTGAATTTTTCAGTCCTGATTCCACCTCTTAATCTAAAAGCTCTTAAATTAGATGAGAAACCTAGAGACACATAGAAAACTACAAAAACACTATAAATGCAGTGATAAACAAAGCAAAGAAGTTTCACAACAAAACACTGCTTTTAAATGCTGAAAATAAAATTAACGAGACGTGACATTTAATTAAAATAGTACATAAAGAAAACCCCTCTAAAATGGTAGAAAACTTGAAAATTGTAAAAGTTGACTGCCTAACACTAGACCCAGTGATTATAAGTAACTCATTTAATGATTATTATATTAATATTCCAGCACATATGGGAAATAAGACAAGAGACCACAAAAGAAATGAAAGCTCCATATGTAACTCCATAATAACTTGTAATAATAAGAAAAATTACACAAGCAGATGTCATTAAAGAGATAAATACACAAAAATGCAAAAGATCTAGTGTATTAGACAAATATTCAAAACAAGTGATAAATACTGCAAATATGAAATAGTGGATACATTTATACATATAATTAATGAAAGCATTAATTCAGCAATCTTTCTAAGTAAATTAAAACAAGTGATAGTTATACTAATTTATAAACAGGAAGGCTCCAAAGAAATGCTTGAAAATTACTGCCCTATAATCTCTAAAATTATGAAAGACCTCTTCCTAGAGCAGCTCCAATTACTGTAATACATTTAATATTATATTGTGCAACTAGCCCGTCTTTCAAAAAAAGAGGTCAACAATAAATGCAGTTAGCAAAGGAAATGATGTATTTGTTCGAGCACTAGATAGAAAAGGATTAGTTCTAGCAATGGTCCTTGATCTCTCCAAAATGTTCAACTGTGTTATATTGCTGGGAAAATTAGAAAACTATGGGATAAGAGGCGCACCATTAGAATGGTTAAGTTCATACCTGCAAAACAGACTGCAGTATGTTAAAATAGTACATAATGCAGAAAGATATTTGAAAAAATCTGATGTGCTGGACTCACAGGATTTTCTCTATTCTTGTACTAACCATTCTTATAAACTCCTATTCCTATATCTTCTTTATGTTAGGTGAGATACTGAGATACACATTTGTACAAATTATCTTATTGCTTGTTTCCTTATAGGTGCAAAGTGAGTATTAGGATACAGTAGGCTTTGAGCGATACTCAAATCATTTAAAGCTGTGAGAATCTGTTCTCTTTGCATGCTTAACATATAAAAAAATGAACAATGATGTTTCATTTCACGAAAGTTTTAAGTTTTCCGAAACTGACACAAATAGCAAGGAATATCTCCGAAATGGTTCACTCTGCAAAAAAATTTATTCAGACATAAACTGTGTGTTTTAGCGAGATCTACATATTTTGTACAGTAAGATTTTGTCTACCTCTTACACTTTACGAGTTATATGGAAGTCATCCAGAGTAAACAGGACTACATAGGCTATAGCCAGAAAATTCAAAATATACATTTCATTTGTCATACAAATATCTTAAACATACAGCATTTTAATCAAAATTGTTAGAGCCATTTTAAAGAAAATCAAAATTTTTAAAACATTTTCCATGTAAAGGGCAGTTTAGGGTAGAGGAATTTTCTTCAACACCTTTGTGTCACATCCTTATAAGATATTAAACTTAAATACCAACTTTGGTTTTTAATCAACTTTGTTTTTGAGTTATGCTGTCCACATACCAACAGACAGACAGATAGACAGACACACACACACACACACACACACACACACACACACACACACACACACACACACACACACACATACACACACACATACACACACACACACACACACACACACCTTTTTCTAAAAATGCTTTCTTTTTATTCAGGGGATCTCAACATATATTTCTAGTGAATCTTGACATCAAATTACAATTCATCTTTTACTTTCTCATAGTAATTATCATTTAAACACATAACACTTGGAGTGCCACAGGGGTAAAAAATTGGGGCCCTACCTATATATCTTACAGATAAACTATATATTTAAAATAATAAAGGATACTGGAGGTTTAATCATTGAGTACATGGGTAATACAACAATGGTGGTAACAGGTAAGACGTGGCAGAAGTGCAGGATAGAGCCAACTCCCTATTAGAATTAATTCGAACTTATTTATACTCCATCCAGCCTTAGATCCGCCCCTTGTATCACTCTGCGATAACCTGATGTTATCACCTGCGACTAACACAGACTAATACCACGTGGACTCATACTTCGTACTTATGTTGCAACTGAACGATATTTACTCAGAAATTTTAGAAATATTGCGTTACATTCAAGTAGTCTTTACCAGGGTTATCGTACATCTTGAAAACTCACAGATAATCGCCGATATTTAAGGTACTATATTTTATGGTGTGCTTTGGTTTCGGCGTATTGTGAGTTCATTGTTGATGGCTTGTGTTTACATCAAGTGCGGATCTAACGGTGGAGCGATTAGAAAGCCACTCGAAATGGCACTAAATACAAATAACACTAAATGACTGCAAATTAAAAAAAAAAACCTAGCGCAACAGCCCATGAAGGGCCAAGGCTTACCGCCCAGCCACTGCGTCCCCCACCTCTGCCCACTACAGGCGTAATTGGTGGAGTGCAGTACTGGAGGGTGGGGCGTGGTCACCGCCCCAAGCCCTCCCAGCGAATTATACAGCCTTTTCAACCTGGGGCCACTACTTCTCCATCAAGTAGCTCCTCAATTGGTCCCCCCGGGACCTAATGAGGCTGAGTGCACCCTGTCGGCTGCAAATTAAACTAAGTAATAAAACAAAGAACATCTTCACATTACCAATATAAAATAAGCAAGTTTGTCAACCAATGCGATAATTTTTTTTGTAAAAAATGGACTACACATGCTAGTTTAACTGCCTCTCACCTCACATCTTTGCTGGGAGGCAGAACACATCACTGCCATCTCTTGTACTGTGGAGTTCTGCAACAGTTTTAATGCATGAAGGGTTATTTACTTATGCCAATGCCGGATGAAGTGGGCCACCTGGTATATCTTAAACATGTAATAAGAAATCGCCTAGAAGTAAAATGTAGGAATGCTCATGAACGCATTTATGAGAACAAATCAAAATTATAGGAATAAGTTAAGGAGATTATTACGAACCAAATGTATTGAAAGCACTGCAGAAGATTTGTTCAATCAGTTACCTCCCTTGATCAAGGAAATAAATGAAGAAGTGAAGAAATTAACGTAATATATACATAGCTGGTAAGCAATACTTTAGGGAAAAGCAAATCTTTACAGTATTCTCATTATATGTATATAGGGTAGTTATTTATGTGTGGAGGAAGGATAATCTAAGGAACAGTGACAAACATCACTATAACACTCGAAACAATAGTGATTTTTTCAGTCAGGGTTTTAGAATGAATTGTAGCATTAAAGATCCAAATGTAATGGGAATAATGCAGTACAATAAGTTACCAAATTATATTAAACAAGCTAAATCCAATAATGGTTTTAAGAAGGAGCTCAGAAATTACTTAATAAACAAGGCCTTGTATACTATGGATGAATTGTAAATATAGTGATAAGATATTAATTGTAAATGCAAATTGTAGATATGTAATTTGAATAATTGTAATGAAAGTGTACATATGTAATTGAACTGACAATGTCAGAAACTACTTGTAGTCTATTGACAATAAATGCATTATTATTATTATTATTATTATTATTATTATTATTATTATTATTATTATTATTATTATTATTATTATTATTATTATTATTATTATTATTATTATTATTATTATTATTATTATTATTATTATTATTATTATTATTATTATTATTATTATTATTATTATTATTATTATTATTATTATTATTATTATTATTATTATTATTATTATTATTATTATTATTATTATTATTATTATTATTATTATTATTATTATTATTATTATTATTATTATTATTATTATTATTATTATTATTATTATTATTATTATTATTATTATTATTATTATTATTATTATTATTATTATTATTATTATTATTATTATTATTATTATTATTATTATTATTATTATTATTATTATTATTATTATTATTATTATTATTATTATTATTATTATTATTATTATTATTATTATTATTATTATTATTATTATTATTATTATTATTATTATTATTATTATTATTATTATTATTATTATTATTATTATTATTATTATTATTATTATTATTATTATTATTATTATTATTATTATTATTATTATTATTATTATTATTATTATTATTATTATTATTATTATTATTATTATTATAATGATAAGTAAATGATCTTAGAAGGCATGTCATCTACATCATGAAAAATTTTCAGTCTGATATTTTAAATAATTGTTGGGCTGAGAAGTTTATCATTGGCATAATATTTAGACTCTCCAAGTAAGAAACCAAACAAAAGTTTAAAATAAGAAATTAGAAACAATTTTAAGCTGTTAAGAAGGTATATTTACCCTTAAATTATTATCATTATTATCATCTTCACAGAAACAATACTTGTTAGATTTGACTATAACTGGGAAGTGGGGACATATAACCTGTAGTTTTATTGAAATGAAAAAAATAAAACTTCTATGAATTCAAGAATGCAAAACCAAATTAAGCAGAATTTAGCATAAACCTATTTATGAACATTTATACACCACAACAAATGTCATGATCTAATGAAGGACTTACTGCTTCAAGACAATTTTCATAAACCAGGTATTGACTTTCGAGTTTTGGTATGAAAATCAGAATGGATATCGAGTATCATAAATGCATAACTAATATTATTACCTCATCCCTAGTATCATATTTATGCAAAGTATTCTGCATTGATTTGCAAATGTAAAATATTAATTGATTAATTATGTTTAAAATCACTTTTAATATCTTAAGTATAAATATTCTACATTTAATAGAAAAAAATACTTCTAATACTGATAAAAGTAAAGTAAATATCTTTGATGACATTCAAATTGGTACATATTCTGAAAATTTAAGTACAGAAAGCCATCCTAACCTTTATGAAATATATCGTTCCAAATAGAAATACTGTCAGATGCCAATGTCCTAAAAGTTTAGGACAATAGGATAGATAAACGCTAAACCTAAGAAGCGAAAAAGATATGTTCTAAGGGAGATGACGAAATGGGTGCATCATTCGAGCGCCCTTCAGAAAAGACTTTAAGACGTGTTGCATAGCCGCAAGCAGGTGTTATAAAAACCTCTGTTCAACCAGTTAGATGCTAAACTTTAAAAATTGAAACTTTACGCATGAATTACAACTCATGACAACAAGGAATACCAGGATTGTCTCAATGCAAAATTGGCACCACTTATAACAAGCTTAGTACTGATTATAGTGCATGTTACTGTTACTAACGAGTATCTAACGTGCGAGTTTTAAAATAGAACCATCTCTCCCCCGATGTAATAGTACGCGGAACACGCATACACGTGATTCGGGCCGGGTAATAAAACGAACGCTGTGTATTAAGGCAACAGATCGGCGGGAAATAAAGACAAACGGCGCAAAAATCATTCGTATAATTCAAATCATATAGGTACCTATTATTTATTATGATTCTGTGGAATATTTTCACATAACTACTTTTGCAATATGTAGGAAATTGAATACTCTTTAGTCAGGCATTACATTCTGTAAATTTAAATCAATGGTAAATGTGCTCAGACATCTACGAATATCTAAATATCCCTTAGGACGCAATTTTTAAGTATTACTGTGAAACTTGCTGACAGTCTTCTCAACTGATATCAGTTGGAACACACCGTGTAATATTTGTTCCAAGATTCATGCCCTTTTTCGCTGATCTGCTAATTTCAAATGTGTGCACACTATTTATAAACAGTTAAGAATATACGAAAATTCTCAGTTGCATTAGCTCGTTCCTGGATTCTTATATTACGTAATGCCATCTTTTGTTTCGATATCTCCTGGTCTTTTTATTTTCTTTTCTTACTTCCAAAAAAATCCTGTGCATAGAATAGCTTGAATAGTGCACAGCATTTATAATATGCCGCAGCAGAATAACTTGCTAGATTAGATTAGATTAGATTAGATTGCGTTCTGTAGGTTCAATAATGGCCAGGCAGACCTTGAACATAGAACATGTCTATGGATGAATTCGAGTTGAAAGCAGTATATAAAGTAACATATTCCTTGTGTGACATTTACTTGCAGTACATTTCTTTAGTCACTTAGGGGAGGTTGTAAGCTCTATGCTTGCAATGTTAATTTTAAGAAGTTTAACTCCATTTTTCAGAGGAACTATTTGCTCTAGAAGTGCGACATTTGGTACACATATAAATCAATGCCTTATAAATATACGGACTTTTTTATATTACATGGATATGTTGATTCTCATTTTTAAAATAATTATAGTGAGTATATTATTTTTTCACACATTTTTAATAAGAAACATTTCTAGCATCTATTATTTTAATGATAGTGTTACAATAAAACGTCAGTACTACTACAAATAACCCAAAATGAGTGGTAAAAGTTTCATTACTCTAGAATGAGTGGTTCCTGAGAAAATGGGACAAATGTAGGCAGAAAAATAAGTTTGAGAACAACCTCAATCAAAATTAGGGGATCTTGTAAGCTCTATGTTTGCAATGTTAATCTTAAGTAGTTTCACTCCACTCTTCAGAGAAACTATTCTCTCTAGAAGTTTGAAATTTTGTTCACATATAAATCATTGCTTTTTTAAACGTACTGACTTTTTATATCACATAGATATTATTTCCATATTTTTTTAAAAATATTTAACGAATACATAATTTTTTTACTCATATCTGTCCTTGCATAGTTAAATATATTTTAAAGACAATTCTGGCAACTGTTTAGGGGTTAAAAGACTATATTATGATAAAATAGGGGTTAAACTTGCAAAATCAGAAAAAAAAAAAAAAAAACACAAAATTGATAATTTTTGCTCGAACCATCTTAACCATGAATTTAATATGAAATTTCACGGCAAAATATTGATAATTGTATCGCAAGGAGAATTATTGGTATATTCTAAAAGTGTTATTGAAGCAGATTGTAATTTGGAAATAGCTTCACTGAGAAGCACTTTATTTTACACCAGCATCCTTATAACCGTATGTAATTTAAGGCAAAAGAATCAAATCAGTATCCTATAAACTTTACATATTTTAGGATTCACTGATTGGTCATATTATATTTACTCTTTAAATTTCAGAGGGTACAATCTACATAAGCGAACTTCAGTTCAAGATACCTAGTCTCTTAGTAGCAATGAGAGTTACCTGAATAGTATAAAAAACAAAGTTCGTGTGCCTTTTTATTAGTGTATACGCCCCTTCTACACACACGCTTTAGGTGGTGGACACTGATGATGCATGAAATGAAAAATGATAATTGGGAAAGGAACTTAATGAGGGGAATATTCCATACTTAATATTAGGGCATTTCCTCAGCATTTGTCAATAATGACAGAGAAAAACCTGGAAGAAACCTCAATCAGGGAGGATGGTCCTGGGGAGTTTGTACCGCGGATTTTCCGTTTACGATTCTGTGCTGTAACGACATCGGCCACTCGTGTCGATCATTGTGCATGTATTGGTGTGTGTAATTTGAAAAACCATTCAAACGATTTTTGACATTGGGATAGTTCTGCTCTTCCCTACAGCTGCTAATTTCAGCGGCGTTTTCTTTGAAACAGTTTTATAATTTCCCTCTTAGGGCACCACAGCTATACAGAAAATCATAGCCGTTATGAATAGCTACTTCTTAAAATTTCAGTCCATATTCGATGGATAACCAGATATAATTTATTGCAGTCTGTTGGATCTTCAGCCTTTTACGCAATTAAGTTTAAGCTCGCGTCTTGTAATCCGTCACAAGAACACAGTGAATACGTAACCCAGCTCACTCTTTAGGTAATAATGAGAGAAAGAGACAAAGAGTGAGATAAAAACGTTCCAAAGCGAGCTTTGTATCCATCCCTCCATTAAAGCATAATCATATAAGGACGCACTTTTTATGTAAAATTACGGGGAACATTCGTTAAAACCTTGCGAGGTTGTTGAATCACGCCATAAGCCTGGAAACGTTTAGGTACCTGCCTGTGAATATGGAAACATAAGAACTTGAGTTACATGCAACTTTACCTAGCAAGATGGCTGCGCGATAACCTGCAGGCTCGCATTCGGGAGGTCCTGAATTCGATTCCTGGGTCGACCGCTCTGACTATGGGTTTTTCGTGATTTTCCCCGGTTAGCTAGGCGAATGCGAGGGCGGTTTCACTTCTACCACGACTTTTCTTTCCATCATTTTCCTTCCTCTTCCATGTTTCATGTGAGCTTATAGGCTATGCGGTGACAGATACAAGGAGCAGATACTTGCTCGTTGGAAAGCTCTTGGCCCTGCCAGATGATGGCCTTCTTTGAGCTACCTCAGATGTGTGTAGCTCTTTTCATTTCCACCAGAGGGCAGCTTTTTCTGAGCAGCCTGCCGGTGTGACAGGGTAGTCAAACTTGGACTCCCTGTCGACCGGCCTGCCTGCGGCCTATAAACCCTTGCAGTTCCTTCGTCTCATCCGGTTTCTCCTAGGGATGGTAAGCACGAAAGATCCGCGTTGGATCTAAAGCGCGTTCCACCCTTAGAAGACAGTACAGGTTAAATGGAGCGCAGTGTTGCAACATATACTAGTTGCGAATCTTTCTCCACGAGCGACCCCGAGGTGACCGGAGTCCTGTACTTAGTTCTTCAATTGCTGCTTGACGGACACTTAACTTTGGTATCCCTCCATGCCTTTGTTACTGTATGACCTAAATTTACAAATTACTCGTCTGTATAAACAATTGATTTCCCCTGGTCCCTAAACCTTTTTACGTCTTTTAGATATTTATGTCGCCATCTGATGATATCGATGTCGTCTCTTTCTATTAATATGCATTTGTTACCCCTTCTTTCATATTCGGACCCCAGATCATGTAAGAACCGACTAAGAGTGGCCCTTGAGAAATTTGGTAGGGTCTCATCACTGTTGACCCGTGACAAAATTATATTAAGCGTGGGTGGAATATTTGCAAACTGTAAAGAAAGAACAAATCGCCGCACTCCACTTTGCACTACTCAGTCATATTGCGTTAACCTAGCGTTTTGTGTAGTCCCGCCCTTTTTGTTTTCTTTTTCGATGGCGTTCTTAGAGATCCTTTCACTACTTCCTTTTTAATCCTACACACTACTGCTTCTGAACACCCGATAGCCTTAGCTGTTTCTTTTACTTCCTTACTTACACGCATTTTACTTGAAAAATAATCTAACACATTCATAATTATTTGGCGTTCCTTACTTCTTAATTTACCAACATATCGTCTCTTCCTAGCTTCCCCCTCCATAACTACAAATATTTACAAAAATATTAAACAAATAACGCAATAACAGCTCACAGTTACACACACGGCTTCTTTCGAACTAATGCTAGTGCTGCTCCTTATACTATCTTCTGTGTCAGGCCTGGCGCGAGAATACGCTGAATAGATGAATACCTTTTGTTTGCCCTACTCGATGAAAGAAAGAAGTTACAGCCTTTTGGTTTATTTTAAAAACTTTCTCCAACCTTCCTCAACATTTGTTCTCGCTGGTTCCCTGATGTAAACTCAATAACAAAAAAGTTTCACACTGCGTAACTTTTGCAGTGCACAGGTATACATTTTTCCGAAAACATTTAATTTAAAACATTGTAACACTTAACTGAGTAAACATAGAGAATTCAAAGTGGGAAGGTAGTAGCACTATAGTTTACTCTACCTAAGAACAAAATATAGACGCATTCCAGCAGTTAGTGCGTGATGAGTATAGAAACAGCACATATCGGACTTCTATTGAAAAAAATGTTGTTTGAAGAAATATGGGCCTGTAGAAATGTATAATGACTCTGAAAAGGATATAAACTAATAGAGAAAAAAATTCTGCGTAGGATAATGTGTTCAAACCTGAAATTTATAACAACTGAATATTTATACCATACTATTAGGAACCTGGCAACAGCGCGAAGGTAGAAAAAGACGGGGCTAATGACAACTGGTATGTGCTAGATAGAGACAGATATATCCCATTTAACTCCATACTGTCATCTAAGAGTGGAACAAGGTATAACTGCGAGGTGACCCCTCCGTCCCCTGGTCATTGTCATTGTCACAAGTAACGTTTACGTATGTCTGGTTTTGCTGAGGTGTTTCATAGCCTATACGTTGGTGTGTTCTGCATCAAGTCAAATGTAAAGAATCCTTGATTTAGGTTGACACTTGGTTCTTCGAAAAATTTTGTAGTTCTTATTTAGTACTGTGAAAATGTCAAATTCTATGGTTCTTAATCAAAAAACTTTATTTCTTTACCAAATACTACAACTACGATTATAGGTAACTAATTTCCAGTTCTATGTCTCAAACATTGCCCACACACGGCTCGTGTGTTTAAAACACCAACAGTAGTTTGTTGGTAATTTCCACTTGTTCAGACAAGTGCATGAGATAGTTTTTGAGAAAAAACTATTTTTAACTGCGCTATTTGCAGTCGATCATATATGTACAAGATCAGGACAGCGAATCAACAGTATCTCATTTGTTGTGTAACTGTGAAGCTCTCAAGTTCCTTCAGATACTCTAATCAGGAAATCAGCAACTTTAAGGCATTCTAAGTGTGCAAGAGAGTTGTAGATTTTGCAAAGGAAGCGAAGTTCTTAGGGGATTAAGTGAAGAGAAGTACAACAGTTCACAACAGCTGGTCACAGTGCATAGGACATTTATTGTCCTCCCTTTCTGTCATAAAAAAGAAACCGCACTCATAAAAAGGTACTTGAGGTGCAGTTTTGAAAATGTAACACATTTTCGCATTTGTATACATTTAGGGAAAATGACTAAGAAAATGTGATGTGTTGTAATTCACTCTTCCTACAACAGCTTATTTTTCTATCTGCTTTTTATTAATCCAGGTGAAATTTTAATTCAGATTTATATATTTCGTTTTGGGATACGGTAGGTAAAGTGATAGTCAAATGTTTAATGAACGTGTTGCTATCTGATGACTTTGAAAGTCCATGCTCTTTGCATGATCAGGAGGGGGAAAATAAAAATAAAAAAGAATAGCCAATGGCTTCCCAGTTGAAAGGAATATAATAATTTGAAAATTCAAACCACTAACAAGGGATATCTCGGTAATATTCCACTACATATATGTACATATTACCAATTATACAAACGTAATTCAGAATGAAAGTGTCATTTCCAGAAAATACAAGATATACATTTCAGTTGTAATGAAAATATCTTAAGCATACGGCAATCCAATTAAAATTGTCAAAGTCATATTGAAGAAAATAAAAAATGTCGAAACATTTTTCATGTATAGTTCGGGGTGGGGTGTTCTTCTTGGAAATCTTCGTGACGGATCCATGGGGGATGCTGAGTTTGAATATTGCTGATATTTAACCGACTTCCCGTTTTTATTTTCTCTACCACGCATAGTAAGTAGGGAAAGTAATATATTCGACCCAAAAATTCGATGTCGGGATTTCACCGGAAACATGTTTTGAGGTCACCTGAATCCAAAAGAAAGCATTTTAGAAAAAGGTCCTCGTACCCGAGCGCGCGCGCGCGCGCGCGTGTGTTTCTGTGTCTGTGAACAGCACAACCCAAAAACGATAAGTTGGTTGAAAACCAAAGATGGTATTTAAGTTTAAAATCTTTCAAGGATGCGACACGAAGATTTTGAAGAAAATGCCTCCATCCTAAATTACTCTTTACATCGGAAAATGTTTGAAAGGTTTGATTTTCTCAAAAACGGCTCTAACGATTTTGATTAAAATGCAATTTGTTGAAGATATTTTTATGATAAATGAAATGTACATATATTTTGAATTTTCTGGGTATAGCCTATGTAGTCCTGTTTACTCTTGATGACTTTTGCGTAACTGGTAAACCGTAAGAGATAAACCAAATCTTACTGTACAAAAATGTAGATCTCGCTGAAACACAATTTAGGTATGTCTATTTTGCTTTTGTTTTGCAGAATCAACAATTTGCGAGATATTCCTTGTTATTTGTATGAGTTTTGCAACTACTTATAATTTTATAAAATGGAAGGTCGTTATTTACTGTTTTATGTCTTGGCCGTGTAAAGAGAACGGAATTTCGAAGCCTTCATATAGCGACCAGCTTTAAATGATTTGATTATCGCTAAACGCCTACTATATTCCCATATTCCCTTTGTACCTACAAGGAAATAAGAAATAAGATAATTTCTGCAAATGATTACCTCAACTACCATGAAGAAGATAGAGGAATACGAGTTTGTAAGAATAGTTATACAAGAATAGAGAAAGTCGTGTGGTTGCAACACATCAGATTTTTTAGTTAAGTTGTTCACTAAGAAGACACACACACACACACACACACACACACACACACACACACACACATACACACACAAACACCCACAGCCGCACTACACTTTTATAAAATGCCTCTTTTTGGATTCAGGGAATTTTAAAACGTGCATTTCCCGTGAAATATGGGAATTGGGCTTTTTGGTGGATTACAATACTCCCTCTATAGGTAAGCATCAGAGAATGTAAAACGTTATCGGATGATTTTTAAATGGAATAAGCATTACTGGAGAACAAATATTACTCACTCATACACGTGGTGAACCAGATTTCGGGCGCTGGCCTAGTTTGAACTTTCAACCATTGTAGGTGTGAACGCATGCATCCCAGCGGAAGCTGCATTAGTAAACAAAACCTTTGCCTCTTCAGTCCTACTCTATTGCCAGAATGTTCAGATAATGTATTCAGCAATGTTCAATTACACTGGTCGACAAAATGCAACTTTGTAAAACTTTTGAGCACCAAAATGTGTTATTCTTGTGTATTTCGCCTTGCTGAACACGAATCTGGCATTGGTTTCTCCACAGCAACCATAGTTTTTGTGTAAATGGTACTAGTCACTAATTCTATTCATTTTTTGTGATGCTTAAACAGTATCATTTGGTCTGTAAATGCTAATATATCAACACAACCACCAGAAATGTTAATGAAGTATGCTTTCATACATACCTAAATTATTTTGGACATTTGCTGCACTTCTTATATGCGCCACTACTATCCTGCAGTAGTGTCCAACACTAGTCAGCCATCATGCTTGTTTCACATTGCACCTGATAGCATTGCTCCAATTTAGATAATGTAATCTAATGAAATCTTTCCACATGTTCATTGGAGACATGTCTAAGAGCACCAGCAGGAAATGAATTAAAGTGTAAGTGAAGAGCGTGCATCTTTAACATGCTAAAACCGACATTACAGTAAGACTGTTGACTGACACGTTATTATTATTCGCTCTCTTGTCTCCAAACAATCAGAACACAGCTTTCTGAAATAATTCCAGCAGTCCAATACAAGAGGTCTCAAAGCTTTGTTCATCGCAACAACCAACGGCTTCATAAATCCAAATTTTATGTGAAATGGTGGTGACAAAATGTCTTTCAATTTCACCAATGGAAGGTTTGGTACGTTCTTGCAAACAGCTTCCATTTGTGTTCGGGCAGGCCAAATGCTTCTGTTGTAGTGACTCTTCTGATTATGGCTATCCCATTCATAAAGAAAACAGCAATGCTTTATGTTTTAGTCATACAGAAATAGCAATCATCTACGTGATTGGTCGGTTTCCTCCATATCATTGGAATAGCAAAAGACATTACAATCTTACCTTTTTTCTTCGCCCAACCATTAAGACGAGACGAACCGTTCACACAAAATATGTGGTGCCCATTTTCGGTTCTGATTACCCAACTTGCACCCGAAATAAATATTATACAGTTCCTTCACTGCAGATATGTCCTGCAGTCTGGATGATTTAATAGTGTACTCTCCACAGAGGTAGCAAAAGTTGATTGGGTGATTCTTAAGAAATCTACCTAATTGCGGTTCTTACATAATGAGGCATTTTTAAATGGAGGGTACTATAAGAAAAGCAAGTGACATATTTGTGCTTAGGGGGTCAAAATACATAAGAAACACTCATTTACATTCTTGACAATTTTTCATTGTAGACCATTGTAATTTTTTTTACTTTTCACGACAGCTGAATTTGTTATCGGACCTTTTACGTTATATTTGAATCTACCATGACACTAAATCTGCGCACTTATACCTCTAAGACCCTATATATAGTGTCAATTTTACTTGATTTGAAATTTCAACAATTCATTATAACTATAACATTATAACACCTCAAGTAGCACTTTGAACATTCACATGCGCTGGAAAAATATATTATAAGAAACCGGACTTTTAATGTTTTATCTTTATAAATGCCATTCAAGTGCCCATATGACAAGTGCTTAAAGCGTAACTGGATGAAAATAAGTTTAGCATATCTACAAAAAACTCCAAGAAAACTTTGTCGGCAATTTTCACAGGTTAAGATAATTTGAAACATCTACATATAACTGAAATGTTTGCTAATGCTTAAAAAGTTGGTATTATTTAAGAATGGAGGAGCATTTCAGCATTGCGGCCTAAGTTAAGGGTACTGCGCAAACAAACCTTCATGAGTGTAACTACCGTTGAACTTTGTTTACCATTGGTGTCGTTTGCCTCGGGCTCACTGCTTTCGTTGGTGTGGGTAGTACAATGATTCTGAAATTTTCATTGCCCTTTATCATTACAATTTTTATTTATTTTTTTAGCATCCAGTGAAACAAACATTAAATTACACCAAGTCAAACTGTTATAACGTTAGTCAAATAAATAACTACCAATTGCGAACATTACTTTTAAGCAATTACCATCGCTTGTTAGATGTTATATTACTATAACCATGACGAAGTAAGGGAGAAGGACAATTTGTTCACCTTGACCCAAGGCAGATCTTTAGTGGCTACCACCTGTCAGCAGAAACGGATGAAGTGAGGGACCACAGGATACTATAGACCGCAGGGAGATAGTTCACAGAGACGCGCAGATGTCGCTAGCGATTCCATGTTTTAAAGACGCGGTCACACAGTCAGGTTGTTTCGAGAAGGCTTCCATGAGGCGGAGTCGGGAATGGAGGCTACAATCTGGTAGAGCCGAGAACAAATTTCTAATGAACAAGCATCTGCGTCAGCTGTTGACATCACTGGGACTGCACAGGAAACGAAATGAGAGAGAATAAGGGGCAGGAAACTCTTGGTAGAAGGACCTCCCTCCCCCCTCTCAAGCACTCACTTATTATCAATCCGGGGGAACCACGAAAAAAAGGCCCCTACTAATTATTGCAGAACCACGATTTTTTTTTTTTTTTTTTTTTAAACAGAAACACTCAACATCCATTTAAGCAAACTGAAAATGTTATATTCTGAAATAAGATGCAAGAACAGAAAAAACAATAGTTAAAACATGTTACAATGTCAATAGTTTTAGTCGCTGTTATCACTCATACAATTATGACACACAAAATATGGATCATTTCCTGTCTCTACATACTTAACGATACCAGTTTGCAGAATTGAGGCACTGTACACAGTTCTCCCCTACCTTGTTCGGCATTCCTTGCAGATATTCATTTTTCCATAGACAAGCTTCTTCTAACTTTTCGGACTTTTGCCACTGCTGCCTTATTCTTTTCAGCGCGGGTAGTTTTCTTAGCTATTAGATTATTTATACATTCTGGCCTTGTTATAAAATCACATTTTCTGGATTTCCTTTTGATTGCTGGTTAACTTTTAATATCCAGGGAAGTTGTTGAAGGACTTAGCTGTGCGTTGTGTTCCCATTCTTTTGGATTGGACTCCTGAAAATTTTCCAAGGAAGCTTTATTCTAAGATTCAAGAATCTAATTGTCATCACCAGGTTCTCTATTTTCATTGAAAATTAACATGAAACTGAATTTAATTCAATAGATATGAGGGGATCATTATTTAGATATTCGCATGTATAAATATTTTAAAAGTTGTATTGAATTAATTGCGAGACGAAACGTGCGCTGTCCTTTTGCCCCACCCGAGCTGTGTCCGTCTGTCCCACGATGCGGTCAAATAGAAAATAACCCAGAAGACAGAGAGGCTGGAGACATTTACGTACTTTAGTCAGCTTCGTCACCAATAGATGGATCCCTGATATCATCATGTACAGAGGTATTTTTTAGAGGTGGCGCGTGACCTTGCTCGGATGTGCGCGAGTGACATCATGCAAAGCGATGGTGGGGGTAAGTTTCCACCAGCAGCCTGCTGGCTAGTGGGCTAGAACTCGAAGAGATACTAACCAGACACCCCTTTTATCTTGCAATAGACAAGTGGACTCGACTATGAACTACTGCGCAACATTACGTCACACACCTCTGTATGTATCTAGAACATACTTTTACGCCTTCGTTTTCCATAAGAACCTTATGCGCAACGAATGCTATCTTGCAGTTCAACTGATTAAATGATACATTTTGCTTATAAATTTAATTTCTGTTGCTGGATTGCACAGATCCTTTCCACAATATGTCGGCACAACTCTATTGTGCACACGGATTCTGAATACACAGTGAAGCTAACATTTGTTAGAAAAATAGCGCTAAATTTTCTTAGCAAGTGTCCATCTGGCCCCATGTCCGTTTGCTCCATCCTTAATGTGCGTCCAAACCTGACGTCCCAGATCTGAGTGTGCTGTGTCCTTTTCGCTTAACCCCCTCCTCCCGGAGTTTCCGAAGATAAAATAGGCCCCCTAAGTGCTTGTGTCGAAATCCTCCTCCCCATGTAATCTACTCTACTTGAAGAGCAAGTTATAGGAGCACTACATTCCGTTGAAACTAGGAATTCTTTCAGATTTCACGGATTGTTCTTCCACTTGGAAATCAAAACGGGTTTAGAGCAAAGTGACATTTGGACAATACATTTGGACGTTTCAGGAAAAATGTATATATATGTATAAATATATGCCAAGACATCTGTTAATGCAGCTTACATTTTTATTTTGTTTGAACCTACTCACTCCGCTTCAGTACATTTTTCTTTTTCTGAACGGCTGTTAATAGTTATTTTGTAATTCTCAGCAACCTCATTAAAAATGTTAACCTGATACTGGAGATTCATTTTCAGAAAGGATGAGCTCAGATCTAACCAAATCAACAGGAAGTGTACTTCTCACAGGTTTGCTAGTGAAACAAAAATGAAACATTTTCATAAATCTAGGGCATTTTACGTGCACATTGCCGTATTTTCAAGCAGTTTTCACTTACAGTTTGTATCTGCTTGCATTGCTGATCAAAGATTTTGCAATGCATTCTCATCGTAGAGTGAATCTACTTTAGTATTACTCGGTAATTTTAGCTAACAAATGAAGACATTGACAGAGTTTAAGAATGTCCATTAGAACAGAGCTTAGAAACCTGCCCTCAGAAAATTTGAACCACTATGCTCTCTTGCAAAGTGTGGTCAACAAAGAATCACCAACAATTTAGCTTACGAGGCTTAAACTATCGGGTTTACATTGGACGACGCGACTGGTGACCACTGGGTTTGAGTCTAGGAGATATTGGATTAAATCACCTTGCACAGCGGTAGTTTAGCTCACACACTTACAGAGGGCAATGAAATTTGGAGTTCAGTCTAATGCATTCGGTATAGTGCACAATGAGGATAACATTAAATGAAGCTGTCGTTGATTGTCCTCAGTGTAGCTATCATGGTGCATGCTGCAATTCAGTGAGTTTATCGATTCACCTGTGTACTTTCAGTTTGGAATCTAAATTCCCTGATGTCAACGTTCCTAAAAATTTAAAATTTAAAGGATTTTAGAAAAAAAAATAATTGAACTGGGTCAACGTTAGAGAAAAACAAACCCAGCCAACAACTATAACCGAAGGAAAATTATACGAGTTAGGAGCTGTCGTGGTAAAAGTCTAAAAAGTGTTGTTACCTCGCAAAGTGTGTTTCATGGCAGTATAATTGACTGACTTGCTCGCTTCCAGATATGTAACCATGTAATTATTACATCTAGGGAATGCTTAAAGATAAAGGTTAAATAACAAATCCCAATAAGTTCGATTAATTAGAAGACAGTATCCGGGAGGCATTTTCTTATGTTTCGACTGCAGAAATTCTTCGAGTGTTCAATGATGTGTACAGCAGGTATCAGACCTTTAAAGACATAGAGAGGCATAATTGCGAACACTTTTTATAATGAAAGGTAAGCATGATATGACAACATATTATTGTTTCTCATCCTTAGTGTTATCTAGGGGAGAAATGACCATCCAATGCCTCTATACTGCACAACAAATTCATCTAGGAGGGAGCGGTGAGTTGCTAGTTGCAATTCAGGAAAAACCTGGTAACATTTAGTGAATCAAATAAATATATGTAGCCTTTGATATTTACTATTAGGGGTGGGATTTTTGCCACATTTTGAAAGGCTGTGCGGTGTAATTGCTGTTCCAAAGAGTAAGTGCCAGGGACTTCATCATTCATATTTATCTTGGTGGTAAAACGATTATTCCTGTATTTTATTAACACTGTATAAACCAGAAAGGAAACAATGTGGTTTTTATCTGTGAGATATGCAGTATTGAATTTTAGGAACGTTACAAATATTTTAAATTAAGAAAATACTTTTGACTTTACGAGAAATTTTCAGAATAGGAAAAGAATGATTTTAAAGCATGATGCTTAATTCTAAGAACCTTAATATGTCATTTAATATAACCCACAGAAATAGAATTGTTCACTTCTGCTACCTGCGTTGGTTAGATAGCAAGTGGAAGTGGTATGGAAAAAAATTAAAGTAGACTGCACAATCAGAGATTTTGATATTAAACCAACAGCCTTCTCCAGTTCGTCGACTCAAATGATTCCCGAAATGCTGCTTATTCGAGTTAAAGAGCAAAGAGCGTGGAGATGGAAGGATGGAATAAACATGCGAACAGAGGGGATGCAGGGGCTTGACAAAAAAGATAGTGAGGAAAAGGGGAGAAGGGGTGAGGAGGAGAACGAGAGAAGAGAGGGAAAAAAAAAGGAACAGCAGGCTTGCCAACTTTGAAATGGTAATCCGGCTCAGCAGTAGCTGGAGCTCGCGAGTTAATTCTAGAGAATGGCAGTTGATTACTGTGAGCTGAAGCAGAATTAGTCTCTGATGTGAAACTCCAGGATAGTCTGGGTGTGTGAAGAGGAAGGGGAGAACCAAGTGGACCTTCTGAGAGGTTGATATATTACCCTAGCATACAAAGCTTCAACTGGCCTCTTCAAGTCCATCTAGCTTTCGAAAACACACAGAGCTTACCTTGTATTCTTTATGGGCATGGGAATAACTAGAGGTTACACGATGGAGATGGAAAAATATTAACACACAGTTATAAAATATTTAAGTTCAGAGATATAAACTGGGAGTTCGCTCAGAGAATGTTTTAGCTTTGTCTGGGAAAGCGGGCACATTATTTTTATTATAGCTCAACACATTCTCTTGTATTCTGGGAACGGATGATGTTAAAGATTTAGTTCTGCTCTGTCCTACAGTGGGCGATATACTGTAATTTCTACATTTCATCAGGAAATCTTTTTGTCCTTTTAACAGAGTACTTCATTTGTTGAGCAGGAGTTAGGAAACCCAGCGACCTCCCTCTCAGATTTATAATTTTTCAACCGAGCGAGATAGCACCGTAGTAATATGCGAGAAACGCATTCGGGAGGTTCTAGTTCGACTCCTGGGGCCAGCCATTCTTACCATGGGGGTTTTCGTGCTTTTCTCTGGTTGTCAAGAAAATCAGGGGTTAGTTTCTCTTCTACCACGAATTTCCTTTCTCTCATTTCTTATAATTTCGTATCCCGTTTTATGTTTCAGGTGGGCTCAGGAGCTGTGCAGTGACGGTCGGTGTGGGACCGACGGCGCACACACTTATTGTTGGAAAGTTCTCGGCCCTGCCATATGACAGCCTTCTCTGAGCCACCTCAGGTATGTCGAATTCTCCAGGTTCCACCAGAGGGAAGCCTTCACTGAGTGTGTCCGGTTCATCAAGTTTGAAATCGTTAGGGACCTCTGCGAGTCTCTAGCAGTCGGCTTTCCGGCGTCCTGTAGTCTCCTCAGCTCATCCGTTTCCACTGGGGGTAAGCACAGAAGATCCGCGTTGGGTCGAAGTGCAAGGCGTCTCCTGCATTCCCTGATCATAGTCATAAGATTTTTCAAGTTTGCTTCCACTTGTTATTAATAGAAACCCTTATTTTATTCTGCTCCAAATTTATTTTTCTAAATTTATAATTTGTTGTAAACCAAAGGAGCATTTGGTGTAGGCGCCCTAGTCAAAACTCTGAACAGTCTTGTTCCCAATAAATTTAGTTGGAAATTTAAGCATGAGTTTGTTTGTTAGAGACATTGCAAAGGCTTCCATAACCGAGCGAGACGGCTCCGCGGTAACGCATGAGGCTGAGATTCGAGAGGTCCCGGGTTCTCTTCCCTTCGGGCCGGCTACTCTGACCATTGGTTTTTTCGTGGTTTCTCTAGGTCAGTAGCGAATGCTGGGGCGTTTCCCCTTCTATCATGAAATTTCTTATTTCCTGTCACTATCATTACCTTTCGTCTGTTTCAGGTTTGAAGGACCAGGCGAAGGCAATTGGTGTGTTTCGGAACAACGCTGTTATTTACTCATTGCAAAAGATTTCTCAGAAGCGCTTGGTTGGTCTGCTGGAGTCCCAGCCATGGGAGCTATCTCGATTGCCATGGGATCCCCGGGGGCAGTGCTAACCGGCATGAAGATGGGTTCCATATATAATCCTCAGGAGCCCCGTCCTTGCTGTGCACATCGTCGTCCAGATCTGGTCGTCCATTTGATTTCCTACACATCCCTTCCTACAGTGGGTCACGTTATAAGCAAAAATGTCCCACTGTGCCCTACTTGTGGTACTGTGCTCCAGTTACTGTCTACTCTTATTATCGGCACCAAACAAGAAAGGGATTGACAGTTCACGGTGAAAGAGAAGCAACGTTGCTGCTTATCGCGACCACGTGGAGAGCGCGTTAGCATCGTGTGTAAAAAGACGGTTGGATTGCGTTTGGAATGTAGATCTGGTAAAAGTTTAATTCGTATTCGTAGATAATAGTAAAATATTGAATGTAGATACAAAGGAAAGCACATGCAAAGTATATGGTAGGTTGTGAAGATTTACGTTAACAAAAGAAACATGCCTGTGAAATATTGAAATGAGAAAATGCAGCCGACATCCGAATCGCTTGCATCATTGCTGTTGTTGCTGGAATTACCCGCGGAAATGACACCGTTCTATCCTTGCTTCTAAAACTCAATTTTCCCATGTTGCACTTATTACGTCCTTTGTACCTATTGCAGGGAAAACAGAAGATAAGACGCACAGTTTATGTTACTACTAGGCTGCAAGTCAGGCATATGCTAATCTCGTGTTAAATATCGACAACTGCCGACAACGCTGATTTAGCGTTTAGCGATGCTATCGAAACGTCTTAGCTCTAATTGGTCCCTCTTTTCGTTGCTATGACGAACGCAATGACGCATCCATCCCCTCCTGTTCACGTAGACCTTTTCACCACATGGCGAGCAACTGTCAATCAACTTCTTGTTTGACGCCGAGTATAATTCCTAAACTTATCACTTCATCCGAATGTTTCAGTGAGTTTTCCAACATGTTACGTCGAATAAGTGCTAATGTTTATTGCTGGTTACTACATATAATGGAATTTCTAGAATAATACTTTTAACGTCAGTCAAAAACAGGCTGTGCTGGCCCCAGTGTTTCAGATCGACGAATGTAAAATTGGAAGAGGAAGTATCATCGTGGCCGCATCGTGCAAGAAAACTGGGTCCTCGGGATGATCGATGTGGTTACCAATGAAATATGGAGACAGTAAGCCCCAATAATTGCAGAGATGGTGCCACCCTCTTTACCTTAACTGGGGAGGATTTGAAGTTCGCCAGCACAATCCACACCGACTGCTGGGGTGGATACAGCGGCTTGTTTGCTGAGGGCATTGTAGCCCACCTAACTGTAAGCCACAACCTGCATTTCGTGGAAGCAATAAAAAAATGTCCACAACAACACTGAGTTGCGCTGGCGATCTCTCCGGCATCACCTATCAAGGGGCGGCATGAGACACATGCACATTTGGCGAAGTGCCTGTGACGCCAAGACTGCAAAAACAGGAACGCCCATCCGTTTCAAGAGCTGATTGAGGACATCCGAGAAATTACCTGTGTCTTGGTTTGAACAGCTTAGATATGTAAATAAATTGTTAGCTTGCTTTAGACAATAGTTAAGTTACACTTTAGAATACTTTAGATCAGTGAAAACTTTCGCCAGTTCATTTAATGACTATAGTTTATTGACTTTCTTAACGTTGGCAACTAGGACTAGAATTTATGTATTTCTGACCATTTAGGGAATATTCAAAGTTATTTTTGTATGTTTGGATCACATGTTTTGTGACTTTCCATATTATGGAATATCGCAAGTGTTGACGGAACCTAGGAAAACAACTATGCGGGACGTAAGGTAAAGAAAAGCTGGTTTTCTTATATTCTTACAGTAACGAATTAAAATATATTACTGACGCATGTATAACATTTTTATAAGGTAGTTCTATTAACACATTGATGTTTTTCTCAAATTCTGTGAAACCTATGTTAGACAGAGTATAGGAAAGCAAATATCTGGAGGAACATAAACATATCAACATGGCAAGTTCTTTTCTTCTTCACTCCTAAGTTTCCGTTGAAAGTATGAAGAAGAATGAATAAAAAACTGATCACGTAGAGTATCTTGAATACAAGAAAATGTAAGAAAAATCAAATCCGAGATAAAGCCTTTTGAAAGTGTGGTTCTCATTAACTACAATGTGTGAAACGATATTTGTAAAGTGACGTGGCGTGACTTTATAACCTCTTACAGAAACAGGGGAATCGATTATTTAAGTGAAAGTGAACATGTCTTCGCTTTAATATCAAAACTAGGCTTTATAGGAAATTGGATAGATGATCACCTCAGCATTCCCTTAATGTTTGAAATATCTTTTCTTTGGGAGTTTTTAATTCTAGATTTTAATATCACAAATAATTTAATAAAAAGGGGAAGGAATACACACATTAATACTTTTTTATTTATAACTTAATTTAATGTCGCCTGTGATACTGGACTTATTAACGGATAAGATTTATAATTATATAAAGAAGCGTTAGGAAGATAGGTAAATATTTGCGATAAATAATTTCTGCACATTAACATCAGTGCATAATGTCAAACTCACGAGTTACAATCATTAGTTATGCAGTGCAAAATTTTGTCATTAGGTCATTGGGGATTTCCTTAGAGTAACTGAGTTGATTAGGGTTCTAGTGAATTTAGTCGATACGAATTAGTTGTTCAAACATTGGCGATAAGTGCAGGAATGTTGGTGGGGAGTAATGCTTCATAAATTAATAAAACAGCGCATATTTCTAAAATTTACTTATTTTCCTTCGTGTTTCCACAATTTTAGAGAAGAGTCTACTGTGATCGATTAACAGGATGCCTAAACACTTATAGACCTCGCTCAAGTTATGGAATTTTAGCGGTAACTTCAGCTAAAGACTTTTGCGACTAACGGTAACATTTGGCATTGTTATTATGGTAACCAGAGTCTGGAAAGCCAGAAGTTAGCAGATATAATTCAATAGTTATCATTCGAATAATGAGATTCAGAAACAGTTGAATTTTTCAACCTCAACAGAAGGCAACTCACTTCAAATATATCATTATTAGTCTACATTAAATTTATCGTCAACTTAACTGACGTTGTTTATCCTCTCTCCCGCCCATGTATACCCGGAGATAAAGAACTCATGCTTCTTCACTGGAGCAGCTGGCAGCAGATACAATGAAGAACGAGGTTGGAGAAGGCATCAAAAAGTGACGCACAGATCATCGGCATCACGTAACAGCATAGGTCTTGTAGCGACAAATGTATTTGCATTGCTGCAGTGTTTCAAATATACAGTAATGCAAACATTAAGTTTTACAATTGTTAACAACACACTCGCTAAGTTGCAACCGCTTAAGAGTTAATAATGATAGTAAAGTGGTCGATTCATCTAATGCTGCCTGAAGATCTGCAGGAATTTGGTTGCTGATCCTGCGGTTGGAGTAGCGGTCACATTCGGTTATTATGTGTTTCACTGTCAGTCTTTTGTTGTAATGTTTACAAAATTGTGATTCAGTCTAGCAAACAGCAAATAGATAGTCATGAACAATTAATTTAGTGTAGCCAGTTCTTAATTGAATGCTGGCTGAGAACTTCATAGATAGTTGAAAATGGTGTGTGAGATTTCACTTAATACCATTTACTGTTTTGATTATTTTAAAACCAGTTGCATTTCCACTGTTTTACCAGCTTTTTTAGTAAACAGTGTAGAATCTTTATGTGGGATAGGGATAGAAGGATAAATTAATGGTTGTCTTATTGTTTCCTTTGCTGCTTCATCTGCTTTTTCATTATCCTTTATTCTTTGATAGCAAGGTCCACATTGAAGTTAGCCGTGTGTCCTAAAGGATAATTTTAGTATATATATATTTTAATGGCATAGGCTAAAGGCGAACGAATCAAAAACATGAATATCTCATTCGCCACATTAGTTGATTTGTCGTCATGAATAGATAGCAACATAGGAAGTTTCACAGTCCCAAGGTGAGTGGTTCTCATGTTACTTGCAGTGGCTGATTTGGTCCGTAACGTCATGAGCTCCACTAAACTCAGACAAGACGTGGTGTTTTAAATCACTAACAAGGTTCACACGTTAATACCTCCTGCTGTTAAACAGCTAAAACAGTTATTTGCTTTGAAAATGAGTAAACTTGGTATCCGTCCTTATAAGTTTGAAGTAAAAAAATGCGAGTTTGAAGATTTAAACCATTCGATAATTAGTGTGAATACCCAAGTCCAAGCTGGTTCCATCCATTGATGTAGGTTAAAGGTCATTATATGAGAAATGTATTTTTTTCTAAGCATTTCTGAGACGAAGACTGTGATAACTTTCCAAACTGTCAGTATGTCCGTGATAATGTCGAATATGAGTCAAATCTTTTAAGAAGCTACTATCCAAAATAATTATCTTCATACATGATAGGGGTTTTATTCTCCTTTAATCCATAATTTATTTTTTTGGTCTTTTTCCAAAAATTCAGCATGTTCACAAAATTTCCATTTACCATTTTCTAACCATTTACGTTCATTTTTATATAATGAAGAATTTATGTGAATTTTTCACTTAATATGGCACCTTCTCACTACAATGTTGTGCAGCCAGCCACAAATGGTTATTTAATACTGGCTTTCCATGCTGTCAGCTTTGGGTATTGTTTTTCTACTATTTTAAAAATTTTTTATTAGTCTTTCAGACAAATGTCATACGTCAAATTCATGTTGCACTTCCAGATACTGAGTTTTTAACAGCTGTCTTGCACGTTTATGTCTGTCGATAAGAAAAACTTTAACTCTACACATTTCCTGTTCGACAAGCCCAGTCATTATGTTGTCCCAAGCAACGTTTTCCAAATTACCTTTCAACATACCTCTTTGAACAAGTTCAAAATCAATAATTTTGCGGGAATTTAAATCCAACATAGAATAGACATTTGGCTGAGAATCCTAGAGAGTCATGTTGCCAGTACCCCGCCAACAATATAGGTATACCATAATCCTTTAGTTAATTCAAGTTCTTTTTTTCTTTCTTGAACCCAAAATGCTCTAATAACTGGTGCTGCCAAGTTTCGGATGGTTTTGTTGAATGTAGGCCTTGGAAACGTTGCCAAACCCAGAGATTTGTAGAAGGGTTTAAATTGCTGAAACAATATAACTACTCGTAGCAGATAATAATAAATGACTTGCCATTAAAGCATTTCCTTCCGGTTTTTTCCCTGATAAGTTCTATGAGTTCCAAGTGAATGTATTCCGCAATAACACACTGTAGTAGTGTCCCTTTAATGTAATGAGAAATTATTTTGATTTCATTTCTACATAAAACACATACCTTGAAAAATAAAGGTAGAGATGTCCAAGCAACAATGAAATATTCTGTTGCCGCTTCATTTGCATGTAAGATGAAACACTCTCCCTCTCTTCCTCCTTCTGCTCTTCTTCCTCGTAATTACTTGTATCAAAATCTGAAGTATCAGATGCATATACATTTTCATTCAGCTTATGCTTCTTTATCATTGCTTGTTTCATAGATATTTTTGGGTTCCAGCAATATAGGTATATTTCCTTACGATTTCAGTTCCTAGTTTATACTGTACTTCCGAATTCTTGACTTTCTTTCATCACCTTCTATTCTGAATTCTCCTTCACTAATTTTATCATAATCGCCTTCGTTTTTGGTCTTATTGTAAGTAACACTATTACACTACTCAGAAACAATGGTTTTGTGATTTATAGCCTCATTAGTTCTGTTCTTTGTCGTTTGCTCTTGGATGAAGATGTTGAAGCATCAATTGGCTTACTAGAACTTGATATCTGGAAAGTATCATCATTTATTTTTATAGTAGGAATAGTTCCAAGTTTTAATAAAGGTCCTCTGAAATTTTCATCCGGCATAAGATACCTTTTTAATAACTGTCTGTTCGTAATCTGTGTCCTTAAAATGGAAGGAGCATAAACGAGTACTGAGACCAGGCAAAAAGAAATCTTTTCTTTTGCAAAATTCTACCCATATCCTATATCTTTTGGGAGATTTGTCTGTGTTTGGAAACGAGTAAAATTAAGTTCCCTTGTGTGTTTCGCTTCTCAAATTTCAGCCATATGCACAACATTGAGGAATTTTATTTTTCATAATACAACGTTGGTTGTATAATACTAAACTGGCTCAGAAACAACATCACCAAAATATCACCATAAACTACTGTTGAACCTAAATACCAACAAAAACAATTTATGAAAACATATTAGTGCACATGCAGCGGCATCCAAGTTGTGAAATTCCACGCAGCTGCAGCGCGTGGATAGAGCTGATGACGTGTGAGGAGTTTATTTCGCTTGCACAGCGATAACAGTATCGCGCAGTAAAAAGGAATCTTACCACTGCATTTTAAATGCCATAAACTTCATTTAAGAAGAAATATGATTTTTGTTCCCTTCCCATTTTATATACTAAGTTTAATGAGAGATTTTGAAGAAAAGCTAATGCATTGTTGGAATCTGAACATATTTAATTTATGTAGCTTCCTAGGATTTCTATTCACAAATTGTTCACCGGAAAACATAGTGTAGTCTTCTGCAATTTGTTTAAGTGTGTGTTCTGGAGGTACAACATACTGTAATAGGGAACCATAAGTGTAGATTTCTATGCAGCTTTGATTACATACAAACAGCAGCAAAGATAATCTTCGGCAGATTTTATCTCATTTCCTGGGGTCCTCTGAAGCGTGTTGTTCACCTTACCTATCACAGACGTGGTGACTTGATAACAGCAATAAGGGGGAAAAGAGAGGAGACTGATGCCTTTCCTTCTTCTGAAAACGATCCAGCGGTACATATTTAGAATCTCTCTCTCTCTCTCTCTCTCTCTCTCTCTCTCTCTCTCTCTCTCTCACTCACATACACTATATATAGTATACAGGTTGGAAGTGAAATGATCCATCAGACTTTAACAGCGAATTTCTCATGTTGTGAATAACAAGAAAGTCTAATACCAAAATATTGAAAAGTTTATAGTTTCCTAGAAAAAATATTTTTGTCGA
The DNA here is from genome assembly GCA_030765045.1 of Tenodera sinensis. Taxonomy (NCBI): domain Eukaryota; kingdom Metazoa; phylum Arthropoda; class Insecta; order Mantodea; family Mantidae; genus Tenodera; species Tenodera sinensis. The sequence goes on along the minus strand of CM060962.1, from coordinate 174,507,589 downwards.
AAAAAAATTATCATCACCTGGCTGAATTATTATTGACTGAAGGTTCTTGATTAATGACTATATTCATAGAAAGTTGAATAAACGACAACTTTTTCCTTCGGTGCATTTCAATAGATTCAACGGTTTTTGTGTAAATTAAATTTAAAGCAACCCACAATTTGTTGCCTTTTTGTTGCAATAAATTGTGGGTTTTTTAAATTTAATTTACACACTGTTGAATCTATTGAAATACATCAAAGGAAAAGGTTGTCATTTATTCAATTCTCTATGAATATAGCCATAAGTTATGAACCTTCGATCAATAATAATTCAGCCAGGTGATGATAAATTTTTTTGATAAAAATATTATTTTCTATGATACATTTTTTAGATAAAAATATTTTTTTCTAGAAAATTATAAACTTTTAAACATTTTGGTATTAGGCTTTCTTGTTATTCACAACATGAGAAATTTGCTGTTAAAGTCCGGCGGATCATTTCACTTCCACCCTGTATAGGTGCTTAAACAGCAATATTATGTAGAACTAGAGGAATATAATATATTTGTGTATAGTGATTAATGATTTATGTGATACATTTGTGAGAATAAAGATCTCTATTATTACATAAACTACTCTTTTGTTATAATTGACTAATCGAGTAATATATTTATGTATATGGTTTACCAAAACCATATGCATATTGTTATACATTTGAACATATAAACAAATATGCCTACATATTATGGCAATAAAATTGTGTTGTATTTTTGTCTATATTCCTGCCGCATTCCTATGATTCACAATAGGTTAGTAAAGGTAAATTTTGAGTTAGCGGAAAAGCACGCTACTTTGTGTATTTACTTATTTATTTATCTATCATTTATTCATTTACGCATTCCCTGATTTATTTTCGCTTCTATGCAGCAACAAACATTTATGTTACTGTGAGAATACTGTTCTGTTTACTTTTTTCTTATAAAGTTCTGCTTTGCTACATATTTAGTGAATACCATTCAAGCTATAATGTGCTTCCCCTGAAAATCTTCTCACTTATACACATTATACACTTCGCTAACCTGGGCACCCATCAAGTTTTTCCCGTAGGTTTTAACGCCTTCAAGGCGTGTCTTGCTCTAGCCGATAACAATTATGGTAAGAGGTCCGTATGCACTCTATACTTTTTTCTCTTTTAGCCAATACGGTGGAAAGCGTGAATTTGTATTTCGTTTCTATGCCATCTTGTATCCTTTGTTTTGGTTATTGGTTAAGGTTATTTAGCAAAATGAGTGGCTCACCGTTGCACCGTTGCCTAAAACAGCCAATGAAATAGTTAAGACTTCGCATAACGATAAGTAATGTGAGATAGACGCGAAGTGCAGTGAGATTATCCTAGGCGTTCTTTGTACATTCATTTCTTTAAGCGATGTTTGGTATACAGACCTGTCAACTTGATTTTTGGTGTACAGGGAGACTTGCCAATTTATTTCTCGAATTGTAGGTCTTCAGGACAGAATTTCGTTATTGATATCCCTGCTTAATGATGTCGGAATTTATAATCCCAATTATTTAAAATAACAATAAGATCAATATTTTGTTACACAAAAATGTAGTTCCTTTTAATTTATACTTACATGTATGATAATGTATCCGTTATGGCATGAAGCTGTCTTCGTGGTGCTAAGGTAGCGTTGGGGGAGATTTTGCATCAGTTAAGCTCAGAGTTATCTGTGTTTGCATTTGAGTAAGTATTCAGATGTTTAGATATAACTTTATAACATTAAAACTGAAGCATACAGGAGTTGGCACGACACTTCTAGTGAGCAAAGGTTTTAGCACCGAAAGAGCCATATTCTCTCTCCGTCCATATTTATTAAATCTAATTTATTTAGTTATAGGTGTTCCGAGGTCAAATATGTATCTTACTATTAGTTTTTGTGTCAATTTATTTCAAACTAACATTGTGGATGGAACAGATACTTATTTTAGTGCATTCAGGAAAACTGGCGTTGCGAATATACACTACAGGAGTCGAGGCCTATTTCACCCAATTTGGAGCTGCTTAAAGCAGTTTCCCTTCTCTCCATCAATACATAGGTTTACAACCACTAATTTCCCTTCTGACAGAGTGTTTGCACCTGCGATGTCCAATGTTTGTGAAAGAGGGGAGGTTGGATTTACCTCCTTCTACTATACACGGACTTTGTAACTCTTTAACACTCGTGCGTGCATTGTGTTGTAGTGGCAGGTTGGTTTCATGTACGTTGCGTTTGATTTACGAAAGCACTTTCAAATCTTATGCGATAAACACCTGCTCAATAGTGACTTCTTTGGTACTGCTTACGTTTAAGAAGTCTATCAATATTTGACAACAAAGTCGAAGTGCATAGCCTTAGAAGATCAATAGATTTGTAATATAGTTCAATTTGGGAAAAAAAAAAAAAAAAAAAAAAAAAAAAAAAAACTGTTCGCAAATATATGTAGAGCTATACTGACTCTTGCAAACACTTATTTTTCTGTTTACTACATTTTAATGGACATACGCATTTTCAGAAAGTTTATTATTGCTAATTCTTTTGTAGGTGCAAGGGAAATATGGGAATACGGTAGGCTTTAAGCGGTAGCGAAATGTTTTAAGAGCTGGTTGCTATGCGATACCTTTGAAATTCCGTTCTCTCTGCAAGGCCAAGAGAGACAGAGAGAGAGAGAGAGACACACACAGACAGATAGACAGACAGACAGACAGAGAAACGAATAACTTATTCCTATTTGAGAAAAGTATAAGTATTGGCAAATTCAAACAAATAAATAATATCTCGGAAATGGTTCAAAGAAAAAACAATGTATTTGACATAAATTGTATGTTTTAACGAGATCCACTTTTTTTTATTAGGAAGGTTTTTGCCTGTCTCTTACCGTTTACCATTTATGCATCATCCAGAATGAAGAGGTCTTTTAGGACATTCTCAGAAAATTCAAGTTATGACTTAGAAACTACCATGGAATCGCCTGTTTGTGTCCGTCACTGGATACTAACTGGCTGTGTTTGTACACGTCACAAGCAAGAGCTGATCCAACCTCCCACCGAAAGAGTGGAGTTTAGCATAGCATTTTTACTACAAACTATGAAAGACAAAAAACACTGTTTACAGGATTTTTCGACATATGCAAGTTCTCATGGAAACGTATATCTGGTTTAAAGGATGGCACAAAAATCTGTAGGTACTTCTTATGCATAAAGTTGAAAAATATCGTTAATTTAGATTGCATCCGTTTGGACCAAAAGGTGAATTAATTATGAGAAAGCATTAATTATGGGAAAATGGGTTTAGAATTAAATTAAAACAATTGCTTAAATTGCGATTAGGGGGGCACATTTGTGAAAATTGAAAAATCTAAAGTATTTGGCCTTTTTCAAAATTTATACCATTTATTTATTATATGAAGAGTGAAAAATACAGTTTCAGCTTTTTAACTCCAATAATTTCTGCAGAATTATCTTCTTATATTTAACTGTAAGTGATTATTAAAACGCCCCATTTGTAGTCATTTTAAAAATTAATGTATGGAATATAATCTTTTGTACACATTTTAATATATTGATGTGCAATTTTTGTTTTCACCTTATTAATAAAGGGGGAAAATACTTTAACAATTGCAGTTTCCGAATTTGTTGATATAAAAATTAAACGTTAAACGTTTTCACTCCAAACAACAAAAATATAACACATGCAAATAAATACACTTACTTTTTAGTTACTCTTGAAACTGTATTTACATTTCTAGCATATTGATACAAAATTGCATCGCGTGGAACATTCTGAAGTTAGGGAAATGTAAAAAGTATGGGAGCTGAGAAAATTGAGGTTAAATATTGTAGATCAAAATGTTTTGTCAACCTTCTGACCTGTTATACGGCTAAAATGCAGCAACTCCTTAACTGGCACCCTCTACGCATATGTTCATCAATAAAGAAGAATTGACCGATTTTTCACGAATACCTTGTTTTTTCCCATATAGTCGGATTATGTGAAGTTTTCATGTAAAGTGACATCAGATTATTAACTACCCAATAATGCTTTAGTACAAAGATCATATGAACTTTCTCCGAAATGAGGCATATGATATTCAAAGGCACTTGTCTGAATAACAAATAAATGTTAGAATTGGTAAACTAGTTTGCTTACCACTTATGCATGTTAAGAGGACCAACCTGTGAAATTTAAAACTTCGGTGTTCCTAAAGGAATTCATTTGATGTTTTAATCACATGTTTTTTGCATATTCTATGAGAAATTTCCAAATTTTCATGTCAGTTCCTTGAGGAATTAATAAGAAAAATCCGTTTCTATACTTTTAATGAAAATCTCTCTGCGTTACAGTTTTAAAATCATTGGAAAAACATTTTAATTCTGTGTCATAAACACATCTGCCTTACAAATTGAGCAAATAAAACATCAATAACCTTATAAAACAAATTAAAAACCACATAAGTATTTATTTTTATACCTTTTAATTGATAAAAACCATTTTTAAAGGCAAATATTTCGTCAAGTTTACTTTCCTGAATATTTTGCAGAGGCAAATTTTATTTATTCTTTATTACAACTCGGTCAAAGTTTCATAGTAATTTACCAAAGTATGCACCTCAAGGAACAATTTGGGTGATAACCAGCACTAAAAAAATTAAAATTAAGGGCATGGAGGTGATGTTAGACTTAAAAGGCACACTCCTATGTTAGTTGGCACTTTTTAGTGTACGTATGCAGAATGTTTTACCTCAACTGCATCGGTGGTATCTTTTTTCGAATGTTGTCTGTAAATCCACCACTGTGTGGCTTAAAAGTGAAGTTGAACCCGCGATACTGCGCGAAATCATTATTTAGTTGCGAATGCGGAGCTTATAACTAAATTAGCAGCAAGTTGATACCTATTGTAATCGCATACAGGGTGTTCCGCTTATATGAATAGTTAAAGTTACATTAATAACTTCAAAAGTAGAGGTTTGAATGAAAAACAGTTGAAGCGATTGAAAAGAGCAAGTGTGAAGGGTTTGCTTCATGGTTGTAAATTCAAACACGTATGCGCGACTTTCTCTCAAATGTGTAGTATTTGCTCTACTTGGCATGTTTTCCTGCAAGGATAAGAGACTTCCTGTTCCCCTGAGCTGCCTATCCCAATTCATTTCTAGCATGTAAGAGGCAACAGCTGCTCTCCATCCAAGGTTGTACTCACGACGAAAGCGACTTTCCACTCATTTCACAGACCATTTTTTCTGTAAATGATAGCACATACAGCATTTCCTGCTGCGGTGTCTACTTGCGACTGTTACCCAGTGAAAGGTTATCAAACGAAGTCATCCGCGCATACATGACTTATCTCAACCATAGAGTAGAATTTTCAGACCTGCTCTTTTCAATAGAATCAACCGTTTCTTAATTAAACTTAAAATGTTTGAGGTTACTAATGTTTCTTTTATTGTAAACATAATCGGAACACATTGTTTTGGTTATCGTTTTTTATATAAATGTATAATTAAAAAACACATCTCCGTCAATTTGTATTTCCATATTTGAAAGTTAATCGTGAAGTGATTTATTAATAAACAGATTTTAACACGCGGCTTCACTACCTATGTTTTTCCTTTTATCACCCAGAACATATTTTAAATTGTCTTTCCTTCATCATCAACTGGGTCCGATTCTCGTGACTTCCGTTCTTCCTCAGGTGGCGGATGTATTTATTTTGTAATCAAGCTCTCTTCAATAGATGGATGGAAGTCTGTGCTTGAGCATGAAAGAGTTTTGCCAAGTTAATAGAGCTGCCGATCTGTCGTTTTGTTTTATTAATTTGGCCTCTTTCCTTAGCCTATGTCCTTTTTCCTAAAAGTGCGTTGTAATTAACGATTTACTTCCCTGTTTGATAATGCATTCCTAAATTGTTCCTTTATTCTGGTTTCATGGCTATGTTTTGCCCACTGAAAGTAGAACTTTCACAATCCATGCTACCGATGTGGATATCGACGTTTTGTTAAGAGGTGATTTCTTTGGTTAATGATCCAATACTTAAATTATTCGTTAGTATTCTTTTGCGACGCAGTGAAACCTTTCTGGATAGAAAACAAAAACACATACTGAAGTTTCGTGCTAAAATTAGTTTAGTTTATAAAACTTGTTTATACTGTTTCACTTTCTGGTGCCAAAGGGCATCTAATGGTCTTATAAGTACTAATGCCGGGTCTTATGTGGATATCTTCATTATTAAAGGTTAGCTTAATCTGTGTAAAAGCACACAAGTGAACTCGAAAATGCACGGTTTTTAATGATTAGTTATTATAGGCTTAGTAGTCCAGCTACATTAAAAAGGATTCAAGTTATGCGCGTTCGTAGTGCATGTGACGGCACAGAGTGGGGAACCCGTTCTGCCTGCCTGCTCTACAGATAAAGCGTGCATAACTTCGTTCTTTTGGTAGCTCACCTACTAAGCCCTTAGTAGTGTCGTGCAATGTTCGAACTGGAGAAGACAGACCAAGACGAGGCTATGGGTACCTTGCTGCTTATGCAACCAGCAACACGTATGAGTGCAGCGTGTAATCTAGAACACTCCAGTTCCTTAGTTCGTTCGAAGGGACAAGTTGTAAGCGATATCTACCGACTGGGATGTATGGCTTTATTGACGTTACAGCAGATCTACTTAGAGGAAAGAAAGAAGGAGGATAGTATCTCAAAATGCAAATCACTAACAAACAATATCTCACAAATGATTAAAGCTTCCAAAAATGAATTTGACAAAAGCTGTATGCTATAACCAGATCTGATCTGCATTTTTATACAGTAACATTTTGTCCGTCTCTTACGGTTTACCAATCATACAGCGGCAGTTCAGACAGAATAAAGAGGACTTGAGAGGCTATTTCTAGAAAATTCAAGATATGGAGATAAATAGTCAATCGATATTTCCGAAAAAATGTTTCATGTAAAGAGTAGTTGGGATGAGAGATTTCGTTGAAAATCTTCGTGCTGCATTCTTGGAAGAAGCTAAACATAAATACCACTTTTCGTATGTATCCAATGTTTCGTTTCTGAGTGATGCTGGTAACACACACACACACACACACACACACACACACACACACACACACACACACACACACACACACACACACACACACACACACACACACACACACACACACACACACACACACACACACACACACACACACACACACACAGCATTTTCTAAAAAGTACTTTTTTTGGCTTCAGGGTGTCCCAAAACGCCTATTTCCAGCGAAATCTTGGCATCAACCTATAGAGTGGAATGCAATGCTTCTCCAACTTACTATACGTAGTGTAGAAAGTAAAGTATTTTTTAGCGGAATCAAAACACGTATTTCCGATGAAACATGACATCGAATTTTAGCGTGAATGTAATATTTCCTCTACTTACTATTGGTAAGCAGTAGATGAAATAATATTCGTACTAGCTCAGGAAGTTTGACTACGAATTTCTTCGACATCGTCCTAACTTAGCTCTATGGCCGTCTAAACTTCGCCCTGTGGCTATGAATATTATGGCAGAGAGCCAGTAAACAGGGGGTGAGGTCGAACGAGCATCGTTTGACTTACCTATGGGAAGCAAATTTCGGTATTTGCCACACTCAAAAAACATGCACCGAACGCAGAGCATTTTCGCAGGACAGTATTATCATAAAAATGCATTGTATATTTTGTTGTTCTTGATGACAGATGCTTCTGGAATTTAACTAACAATAAGCTAACTTTACATAGAGGCGCTCTCCGGACATTGACACTGGTTAAAAGTTTGTTGCCTGCTTTATTTAGGACCTCAGCATGCTGACTACATACACGGTGTTTGCTAGTGTTAAGTGCTGTTTGCTCCTTCAAGCTATTAGCGCCGGGCTTAGTTTGTTAGGTGTTTGGATAATATGCTGAGCTCAGGTGGAGACCTCCAGCCGCTGGAGCAGTACATTGACCAGAAAGTTCCATTGCCTTTTACAGATACATCCGAGAAGCGGCACACGCTAGACGAAGGCGGGATCCCCAAACTTTCCAGATCGTGCTTATCCTGATGCTAACATCAGGCCTTCCATGGTGGGACACCGCTCATAGAATGCCCAGCAGGCCACTCCTGCAAGGTGCCCACGGAGATGGTGTTACCCTTTAATTGAACAATTTGGACAATTCTTACTGAAAGTTAGGGATAGGGTATCTCGTTTAGAGAGCATCAAACAGGCTGCCCAACCAAACTACCACTAGGGAAAAATTCTTTATACAAAAAAATTACTCTCCCATCACACTCATCAACTCTTAGGTAACTTTAAAACAGTATGAAAGGGACATGAAACAAAAAGATATAAGGCACAGGAGTGTTTCTTGTTATTACATATTTGCAATAAGAATTCACCAGCGGACCTGAAAGCCACGAGGAAATCTAAATTCTGGGTGGCGGTTTAAAGGGAATCGATCTCAGGACCTCCAGAATATGAGATACGGAAGTTACAAATCATCTAACTCTGATAGACATAAACCAAAGTATGCATGTTCGAGTAGTTATGTTCCAAAGGACCAATATTTTAAAAAAATCCATTCTGATTTGCATAAAATATGGCTGAAAGATATCAAGTTTGAAGAACTGAGGCGATTTAAACCGTTAAAAGTGTAGTCTTTTTATACTATGGTGCTCGTAAGAAAATGGAGTATTTTTCAGTCGAAAGTCTCTATAGTTTGGAGACACCGTGCTGGTGAGTCAATGCTGAAGTATGCCTCCTACCAATGCAGTGCCCACAGTGCGGTCACAGTTGCAGCTGTATCAGACAGGATGTCTCCGGCATAAGTAAAGGACGAATCGAACCGAAGGAAATGGAGTAAGGGAATAGCTTAGGAAACCCGATATTCATTGCCGTAGCATTGATCGTAGCGCGGACATGATCCTCTCAATTGCCCCTTCCCCCATCAGTCTCCGGGCACATCTGCGTCTCTGAGGCCACCGACGGACACTCGTTTTACTCACCCTTACTTCCCCCACGTCGTCGTCACCCTCTAGGGGGTGGTACAAGTTGCACCCCTTTCCAAAACCTCTCAAACGCAGTAGCGGCCATCAGTTGGCCCAGATCCCATAGGGAACCCCCCTAATTCCAAACGAAAGAGGTTTCTCTTCAACCCTCCATTGACGACACAGCGCAGAAAAAAAGTCGCACAGATAGGGAAGAGAAGAAAAAATAGAGAAAGAAGTGTATGCAGGCAAATTGACGCTATCCAGATCCGTGATAAATTTTTCTGTCTTCTATTTTAAAGGTTGCTTAGGGACTGAGGCAAACCGATTTCGGTGTTGTTAAAGGGAAAATTTTCAACCGAGCGCAGGTGTTAACGTTAATTACTCAGTTTTAATCGCAAATGTCTTCAGAGGAAAGCAATCGATGTTGAATAACGAACGGAAGGGGTGAATAGCAGTTGTCGAGTAATGAACGAAAATAGTAAATGCTGGGTTTTATACAGGGTGAGCCAGAATAACATCGAATAATTTTAAGCCATGTTTCAGGGGTTTTATTTGAGTATTTTCTTATGTCCGTAAAGGTGTCCTTATCGAGTTGGAGGGCATTAACTTTTTTTCAAACGCCGCATCGGAATAGAAGAAATTCTGTCACGCAGATTCTTGTTCTGCCTTCAGAATTGCAGTACCACTTATGTTTTGTTTTGTTAACACTTTCGAATATTGCTTGTATTCCGTTTTTAACATTTGTCTATCATCATTAACCTAAAAGCTTCATTTTGTTACTTAAATGATAAGGGATTCTTCGTATATTATACAGCACTTTGTGACTTTGTGGTTCCGGCTATCAATATCAGCTAGTAGCATATACTAAAACACTCCGTTTACTGGAAGAACTTTCAGTTTACAGCCTCTTATAACATTCTCCACTTTACTTGCGCAGAAGCAGTAGAGAAACATTACGTTTATGGTACTGCTTGGGGAAATGCGAAAAAGGCACAAGATCTTTATGATGAGCTTCACCCAAGGAGACATTTGCCGCATCACAGCATCTTTAATGTCGTACATTAATGACTGTGAAAAACAGGAACTTTCCAAAAACAACCCCATTGGTGGAGAGTTCAAAGAAACATAAAAACAGTGGCTCTAGAAGTGAAGATTACAGACCGAGTCCATAATTCTCCGTCCGCAAGCACAGGAGCAGTAGCCCATGCCATACATACAAGCCAGTTTTAATTTATTTCAAGCACTGACGCCAAATGACCTTCGATCCCGACTGCAGTTTGTCCAGTGGTTTCTTCATTAATGCATTGATTAACCAAGATTTTCTACAACCATATTGTGAACGGCTGAGAAGGTTTTTACCCGAGAGGGCGTGTTTAACACTTATAACAGTCACATTTGGGCAGAGGAATGCCCTAGATCTATTAGAGTTACAAATTACCAACACCGGTTTGCAGCAAATATTTTGGCTGGCATTGTTAATGACACACTCATAGGACCCTATTCACTGCCTCCACGTTTGAGGGACACAAGTTTTTACAACATACCTTGCCAGGGCATTATCGCTGAAGTACGGAATTTCCTAAGTGTAACGTATCCTGATCGCTGGATCGGTAGAGGAGCACCGATATCATGGCCAGTACATTCACCAGATCTAAGCTCTTTGGAGGTGTTTCTTTGGGGACATGTTCAGGTTCTTGTGTACGAGACACCGGTGAAAAGTAACTAATGACCAGGATCTTTGGAACATTTCATGCTATTCGGGACATGCCAAGTATTTTTGAAGGAACGACACTATCAGCTATGCCTCGAAATCCAAGGTCGGCAATTTGAATATCTTTTATAAACACATGCATTTGTTCAATTCTTATTTTGTTCTTATTTAACCGTGTTTGAAGGCCATTTAATTGTGGAAAAAATTTGATTAACAATGGTAGGTATTTGCATATGTTATTGACAGTAATATGTATTGTAGATCGGTTAATAGGTATGACCTACTTCAGAGCACATGGATTTAGGGTCATATAATGAAATTAAGATTTACAAGAGATTTTTGTATTGTATTGTTTAAAATTAAAAATATGCATGCGGCTACTCTTATTTCAAAACTCTGCTAATGCCTTGTAAAAATGCGTAGCGACCTATTCGGCGGAATTTTATCTAATCCGACGGGACGTTTCAGAAACTTTAAAGCCTTACGCTCGATAACAAGACGTTTATAGACCTATATTCCCGATAAGAAAATACTAAATTACACCTTAAAATTATTCGATGTGTACTTCTGAAAGGAGTAGCAACAACAACTACAAAGAATTTGGTATTTCTGAAATGCATGACAAAGGATTTGAAGGCGAATGCTTTGACCTCGTTAAATAATCATACCGATAACCGAAAGACCATAAAATTAACGATAAATCCACTTGATTTTATTTGTAATACTACAAAACACTTTACTTGGCTCCCGGACAATAGTACTAAATGCCTCTCTGCATTTGCAACCAAGCGAAATGGCTCCGCGAAAACGTGCGAGGACTGCATTTGGGGGTTCCTACATTCGATTTCTGGGGCTGGCCATCGTGGTTTTCCCTTGTTGGCAAGGCAAATGCTGGGGTGATATCTCTTCTACCATGAACTTCCTTTCCATCACTTTCTGTGACTTCGCTTCCTCTTTAATGTTTCAGTAACGCTTGACGGTTGTGAATATCTGCCAGTATTGTACAGAAATTCTTCTCGGTCATGCCAGAAGGCAGCCTTCTCTTAGCCGCCTCAAAGGGGCGAGTTCCTGCCAACTCCGCTAGAGGGACTCTTCCCTGAGCAGCTCACCGGTATGATCGGGTCATCAAGCTTGGAGTCGTTTGGGACCTCTGGTGTCTCTTGTTAGGCCAGACTGTGGTTTACGCCTTCTGGGGTTCCTTCACCTCATCCTTTCTTCCTGGGGAAGGTGAACAGAAAGATCCGCTTTGAGTTGAGGTGCAAGGTGTCCGTTCCTTTCCCTGATCAACGATCACAGCTGATACTACTATATAAATTTAAAGTATAGTACACGCAGCAAGAACAACTTCAGTACAGCGAGATCTGACTCGCATTATGCAAAGTAAGAAGCGAAGTTCTGCAGAACGAAAAACAACTAAAGAAGAAGGCAGAACAAGGAGCAACAGAAGAGATGAAAAACAAATTTGAAAGTCCATTCTACCAACCTGTGGATCAATTATTTTGTCGCTGTTTCACATTATCACATGTTATCATTTTCCTCCTTAAGCTGCTCCTTGCGGATAAGTTTTTATAACGGACAAATGACACTTTTCATGCAAGTTTGCAGAGCCAAAATGCAAAAGTTTGTTCTAGGTTTTATTGCGAGATGCATTTAAATACACTCTTTTAATCTGCAAACACAAAAAATGCAAATGTTACGGCTAAAGAATAACATACTGACAATTTCAAAAATCATTATAGCTCAAACTCCAACAGTTGTGCGAAAACTTAGGGAAATTTTAAAAGTGCTCTAATGTAAACCCAAGATAAAACTTCTGGCCGAAATGTGAAGTTATTCGTCAACCTTTTCGGTGACATAACAAAAGCAAACAAACGAAAGAATTGGCAGGAGCATTTAACCATGAGAGCAAACTTGATGAAACTCAGGCTACAGAATATTTGCATAATATTATACCAATGGTATAATTTTAAGAAGTCCAGTATTATTAGTTTAGAATTGTAAAATTTCAGTCATGGTATCCTTAAGGAACGGCTGGAAACAGTTGACAACCCTGTCTGTTAAAGCTAATTATAGTACTTCATGTTCAGATTGGTTCATACTATTCAGATTTACGGTCAGATGACCTCGTTGTCGACGGGCCCTTAAACTCCACTCACTCACTCACTCACTCACTCACTCACTCACTCACTCACTCACTCACTCACTCACTCACTCACTCACTCACTCACTCACTCACTCACTCACTCACTCACTCACTCACTCACTCACTCACTCACTCACTCACTCACTCACTCACTCACTCACTCACTCACTCACTCACTCACTCACTCACTCACTCACTCACTCACTCACTCACTCACTCACTCACTCACTCACTCACTCACTCACTCACTCACTCACTCACTCACTCACTCACTCACTCACTCACTCACTCACTCACTCACTCACTCACTCACTCACCCACCCACCCACTCACTCATTCACTCACGCACTCACTCACTCACTCACTCACCCACCCACCCACCCACCCACTCACTCACTCACTCACTCACTCACTCACTCGCTCACTCACTCACTCACTCACTCGCCCACACACCCACTCATTCACTCACTCTTCAGATTTATTTGCACAGTGTAAATTGGTGCACTTATTCCAGACATGATGGGAGAGATTAAACAAGGCAGTAGCCATCCTACTCTTTTCATCGTATACGTGAATGGTGTCGAATGTCATTGTTATTATAAAATACAAATGAATGGGAATACTAGAGTGTAATTTCCTCATTAACCTCAGAGAACACGCAAGCTGCAAAATGAGTCACTGGGTTAAAAAAAATCAAGGAAAACCAACATAGCTGTGCAGAGTGTTTTCATTTCAGTACAGTGAAGTCAAGTGTATATATTATAAATTAAAATTACAGTTACATACAGTTATAATGTAATGGCTGCAGTTAAATATATGTATCACGTAATCACACTACCCTGGACTTTATCAGCACAAACACCAATTTTACACCAAACGCAGACACCATCTCACCCTCTTACATTATGATGGATATTTTACCATCGTCTGACAGTAAAAGAAAAGTGTTTTCAAGACAATAATTTAGTACTTTGGAAACAAATATGAAAGAAAGCTATTTTTAAAGCAATGACTTGAGCAGGAATGAAAGAAAATCAGAACATAAAAATAGCGACCTCAAATGCGACACAAAGATTTTGAAGAAAATTCCCCTACTTTGAACTACACTTTACGTGGACAATTTTTAGAAAATTTTGATTTTCTCAAAACTGACTAACGATTTCGATTAAAATATCTAAGATATTTTTATGGCGAATGAAATGCATACTTTCAATTTTCTGGCTATAGCCTTAGTGGCCCTGTTTGCTCGTGATGACTTTTGCACAACTGGTAAACCGTAAGAGATAGACCAACTTCTACTATATAAAAATGTAGATCTCGTTAAAACACACAAGTTATGTCCAAATGTATTTTTTGTGGAGTGAACTATTCGGAGATATTCCTTGTTATTTGAGTGCGTTAAACTTTTCTCAAGTGGAAGGTCGTTATTCAGCTTTTTAGCTGTTTAGCCGCGATAAGAGAATGGAATGTCAAAGCTTCAAACGTTCTGAATATCGCTCAAAGCCTACTGTGTTTCCAGATTCCTGTTGCACCTACAAGGAATTTATCTGTAGTAATACTACGAGAGGGTTTAATGTGACAATCTTGGGAGTTCGAAGCGCGAGAAAAATTATCCCAAATATGAAAACCTTTAGTGGTATTTGTTTAGAGTATTCCCTGAAACAATTAATAATTCATTTATTTAGTACTATTTATTACTAATAGTAATTAAAGTTAAACAACTTAGAATAACATTCATACCTTTGAATTAAGATTTATTTTCACAGTTGGCACCACAACTAATGCAGTACGCTGTGAGAACAACAACAATTTTAGCGTTTAATCCAGGGAAATGAGGAATTAGACATATGATGAATATAAATTAACCAATTTGATTAGTTGGCTATTCATTAAAAGTAGTTCTGCTATATTTAAAATTACTGTATTTTGACTTCAGCTCTTCAATTAAAATAGCAATATCCGCATTAGAATATTCGCCAAATCGTTTGTCTGCCGTTTTTGAATGGCCCACTATTTGTTTTTTATTGTGCACGGATACCTCAAATCTTCGGAAACCAAGAAAATGTTTAGGATAGCGGAACCGAGAGGAGGAGGTGAGTTTGTACGAATAGTTTGTACAAGAGTAGAGAAATTCATGCGAGTACAACACACCAAATTTTTGAATTATTGTTGTGGGAAATATACCAGAAAAGGATCGTGGGTTAGATTGCAAGAGTAAATATGGATAGCCTGACTGCCGTTTTTGCCAGGCTTTGCTCCGTGCTCATAATTAACAAATAGCGGGAGGAATTCTAAATTTAGGCATGGAACGTTTCCTTCTCAAATTTCCTTTACCAATAAAAATATCACTGGCTTCATCTATCACTGGTATCACCACCTGTCGTGTCATATGCAATAAGAGCAGGCGTTAAACGCTACTAAGAAAAGGACTTGCAACTCTCTCTAAGTTTGATCTGCTAACTATTTATTTACCCTTGCATTTAAGGGTCTACGTACAAAATTGCCATCAATATTTAAATAATCTTTACATATGCCCTCTAAAGGAAACATCTGTTTCTTACCTAGCAGATTAAATAACATAAATCAAAAGGGATACTTAGTAATACTTGGAAAGGGAAAAACCCAACGATGTACATATTACACAGAAAGTGTGGGTTCTAAGAAAAGAAGAATAATCTAGATGCATAAGTATATCCCTTATGTAACAAGGACGATTATTATGAACACAGATTGTATGGCAATGTACATTTAAAGTAGTAAATATACATTTAAAATAGTTGTTGAAATTATATGAAAGAAGGAATTTTAAAATATAAAAAGAGTTGCTACCTGCTGTGTGTGAGTAATCAAATGGAAAAGCTGGACATATTAAAAATAGAAAATAGGAAGATGGAAAGAGACAAAGGTAGACTATTCGAGTTTATTTTTCACAATAACTCACCAAGCATGTGTTGGAACAGAATAACTGTTTATCTTTGGAGTAAACTTCTTGCACGAACCTATGGGAAGGTCCTTGAAAGAGATGATTAGCTGTTAAGTGCTAAGTCCTACAACAAGGGTGTACAAACTTCCGTCGCTTCCCCTGTCACTAGTTTCAGCATAAATACATACGTTTGTATGTTTGGACAAATCATTCTCATTTTTGTTGCTACGTCTACTGTGAAAGTGTGTGCAAAGCTTCCGAAATAATTTCTAGTGGATAGAGTTTCGGAAGAATCGGCGGGAGGTGAAGGTAACAGGAGTGTGAGAGAATTAACTACCTGAGGTCATTCACCAGAGATTGGGTGAAAATAACCGTCAGTAATAGCATTTCGTGCTGAGCGAGTTGACTCAGTGGTCACGTGTGAAGTTCACATGCGGGTTCAGTTTCCATTGTCCGTTCACTGTGATCACTGTCAGGGCCTCTCAGAATGCACGCACCGGTGCATTGCATGGTGCAAGGTGCAAATTTCCACTCGCTCTTTTCTTACGCTGATCTCGCTGGATTTGCCCTTTGCCCCCTCCTCACTTTCAGTGCTATTTCTTCCTCACTGCCTAAAGTTTACGTTCACAGTGTTAAACTGGTTAATTTGGTTTTTAATCAAACTGCTCGTTTGTGTTAATATCTAGAAAGCACTGGTATAAACCTCATTTTGGGTAAAGAATGCTCTTCTCTAAGATGTAGCAACCTATTTAATTCCTCCTCTCTAGCGTCCCTTATAATTTCCACATAAGTTTCTGCGTGTACTCTGTTATAGTGTCCTTCAAGAGATGATTTTCTTACACACGTAATTATTGTACCGTAGATGAGCCATTTGGTTCTGTGTTCACGACGTTCAAAGTAAGAAATTTCCCACTCTGATTTAACTGGACTCCCAACATTCTTTACTTCTTTTGGAGTAGATTTCTCCATTATTAGATAGTTGTATTGTACGTATGTATTTCACTGATAAGTTAGCCGTCTATCAACGCAGGTTTCGTCGATTCTTCGTTCTTAGCTCTGCAGCGCGTGAGTTGAATCGAGCATAACCAAGTAGCCACGATGAACGGTGCAAGGAAGCTCTGCACCTTGGATTGCACCCGGTGTAGTTTTAAGCTTAGAGGCCTTGCCTTAGGTTTTCGCGGTTTTCACTGCCCGGTAGACGAATGGTGTGCTGGTTTCTCATTTACCACTATTTCCTTCCCCTAATTTCCATTTCACTCCGTTTCCTTCTCATGTCTCAGGCGTGCTTCTAGGTTTCGTGGCATGAGGCGGTGCCGGACAGATGGAGCAGATGCTTGCTCCAAAGAAAGAGTGCTTCCCGCGGACGCTAGGGGGCTGCCTGTTCTAAGCGTACTTCATCACCCTCTCTGGGTAGCTTCAGGAAGGGTTTTCGAGCCAGCAACTATTAGGGATTTCCGCACGTATCTGTGACCGATCTGCCTGCAGCCTCCTTTGTGGTTCATGCACTTCATCCCTTCCTCCTGGGCGGTGGTGGCCGAAAAAATCTCACGTAGATCGCAGTGTGCGAGGTACCCCCTCCGTTGGCTACCCTATACCTTATACCCTAACAGCATTTCATGAGGGAAACAGGATACTGGTGAACTTTTTATTAATTAAATCACAAATAATTTGAGAAATAAAATGTCAGCATTTATCAGTCTCATGAACTACAACATGAAATAAGACTCAATATTGGCTAGGGCACCCTACAATAAGAATAAAAGTTTATAGCAAACCGAAACATCTTATTTCACCCTAACCTCATCTAAGCTAGAATGACACAACCACCTATGTGTTATGGAAAGGACAGGCAAATATGTAACAGAAAACTTATACATATGACTCAGATATTTATTAGATATATTTTAACATTATGTAATGCATGTGTGGGTCGCAAACTGCACATTGTCCAGAATTCAGATATAAATCGACGCTTTCCACATTCCCAGTGTTGCAAAATGATAAAACCACCTCATCTCAATAGCCAGCGTAGGAGCCTTCTTTGATCACAACCTTGAAAACACGATCACACATGCTGTCTATAAGTTTCTGGAGTGTGTTCACCTCTATATTTTCCCAAGTAGATATGAGGGCAGCTTTCAACTCTGTGATATTAGAATACTGTTTACCACCAGCCTATACTGAGCGACATAATATGCCCCAAAGGTTCTCCATGGGTTCAGATCCGGCGAATTTGCAGGCCAATCCATTACATTCTGTAGAAACCGTTCCCAGGTGGAGTTTGCAGTGTGGATAGTAGCATTGTCTTGCTGGAAAATCCAACATAGACCGTCAATTGCTTCCCTAAAAGGTAAAATATGAACATCCAGCAGAATTTGGGACTCAGTTGCTTTCATTCGACCCATTGAGGAAGCAAGATTTGTTGTCCACGATAACCAAACCCAGCTCAAACCATTAATGAGCCTCCTCCTTGCTGCACTTTCGAAAATATTTGTTTTTCTTTCCGCAAATCATGCCAATAGTAGGCTGCTCCATCTGGCCTATCTAAATTGAACTGTTTTTACCACTGAACACTGCCATTAGATTTTCCAGGTCACACGTTCCTTTGCCCAGGATATCCGTCTGCATATTACATTCAGAGTTTTCTCTACTCACTTTTGGGTAACACATTCACATCTCTTTCTCCACTCAGTCTTCTATAAACAATTTTCCATAAAAAACATGATTTTGCACCAAAAACATTTTATCCCCACTTTTAAAATAAGTCATACCATGTTCTGTATGTTTGAAACAGAAGTACTATTACATTCACACTGCTTCCCCCTCTCACTTTTAGGTAACACATTCACATCTCTTTCTCTACTCAGTCTTCTATAAATAAGTTTCCATAAAAAACGTGAGTTTACACCGAAAAACACTTTTATCCCCACTTTTAAAATAAGTCAAACCATGTTCTGTATGTTTGAAACAGAAGTGCTATTACATTCACACTGTTTTCTCCTCTCACTATTAGGTAACACATTCACATCTCTTTCTCTACTCACTGTTCTACAAATAAGTCATGCAATTTTCTGTATGTTTGAAATAGAGATGCTGCATAATACGTTCACAGTGGTTTCTGTACTTACTTTTAGGTATCACATTTACGTCTCCTTCTCTGCTCACCCTTCTATAAATAATTTTCCATAAAAAACGTGATTTTGCACCAAAAACACTTTTATCCCCACTTTTAAAATTAATCATACCATGTTCTGTATGTTTGAAGCAGAAGTGCTATTACATTCACACTGTTTTCTCCTCTCACTATTAAGTGATACGTTCACACCTCTTTCTCTACTCACTCTTCTACAAATAAGTCATGCAATTTTCTGTATGTTTGAAATAGAGATGCTGCATAATACATTCACAGTAGTTTCTGTACTTACTTTTAGGCATCACATTTGCGCCTCCTTCTCTACTCACCCTTCTATAAATAATTTTCCATAAAAAAAAACGTGATTTTGTACCAAAAAACACTTTTATCTCCACTTTTAAAATTAGTCATACCATGTTCTGTATGTTTGAAACAGAAGTGCTATTACATTCACACTGTTTTCTCCTCTCACTATTAAGTGATACGTTCACACCTCTTTCTCTACTCACTCTTCTACAAATAAGTCATGCAATTTTCTGTATGTTTGAAATAGAGATGCTGCATAATACATTCACAGTGGTTTCTGTACTTACTTTTAGGTAACACATTCACATCTCTGTCTCCACTCACTCTTGTGTAAACAATTTTCCATAAAAAGCGTGATTTTGCACCGAAAAACGCTTTTATCCCTACTTTTAAAATAAGTCAAACCATGTGCTGTATGTTTGAAACAGAAGTGCTATTACATTCACACTGTTTTCTCCTCTCACTATTAGGTGATACATTCACACCTCTTTCTCTACTCACTCTTCTACAAATAAGTGATGCAATTTTCTGTATGTTTGAAATAGAGATGCTGCATGTTACATTCACAGTGGTTTTTCTACTTACTTTTAGGTATCAAAGTTACAAATCATTCTCTACTCACCCTTCTATAAACAATTTTCCATAAAAAAATGTGATTTTGCACCAATAAAACACTTTTATCCCCCTTTTTAAAATTAGTCATGCCATGTTCTGTATATTTTAAATAGAAATGCTATTAAATTCACACTGTTTTCTCCTTTCACTATTAGGTATCACGTTCACATCTCTTTCTATACCCTTCTATAAAGAAATCATGCAATTTTCTGTATGTTTGAAATAGAAGTGCTACATATTATATTCATACTGTTTTCTCTACTCACTCTTAGGTAACATATTCACATCTCTCTCTACTCACTCTTCTACAAATAAGTCATACTATTTCATGCATGTTTGAAATAGAAATGCTACGTATTACATTCATACTGCTTTGGTTTTCTCTACTTGCTTTTGGGTAACACGCTCATAACTGTTTCCTACTTACTCTTCTAGAAATAAGTCATACAATTTTGTGCATGTTTGATATAGAAATGCTGCATGTTACATTCAGTGTTTACTCTGCTCACTTTTAGGTAACACTTTCACATGACTTTCTCCACTCACTCTTCTACAAACAATTCATATCATCTATAGAACTTGAATGTTTGTATATATCTAACTGTTAATCTCGAAAACCGCTTAACCGATCACCGCGAAATTCGGCACGTATATGTATTTTTTTCATGGAGAGTTTTTATGGTAACTATTTTACTACACAATATATTACTTTCAAATGGTTTTCTACTCGCTTTTCTTTTACGTAGCTCATTCATGTATTCTCTGTTTGCCCTTCAACATACAATTCATATAATATTCTAAGACTGAAATATAAATGCAGCGTATTACATTCACACGATTTCCTCTACTAATTCTTCCTTTACGAGACACAATCAGTCTTCTTTCGCTACTCGCCCTTCAACATATAATTCACACAATTTGCTATATGTTGGAAACAAATACAACGTACTACATTCATACTATTTTCTCTACTCACTTTTGTTTTACGTAACAATTCACATGTTATTCCCTATGATTTATCAACTTCATACATACCAAGGCCTATACATATCTTATGTTGAAGAGTGATTAAAATCCAAAACGGTTGACCGATCGCCATGAAAAGTGACATTTTTTTCATGGCGAAGGTTTTTATGCAATCCATTTTACCACGCAATGTATTACGTTCACATGGTTTTCTGTACTCCCTTTTCTTTTACCTAACATACTACTCCTTCTTCTGCAAACAATCCATACATTTTTCCATACACTTGAAATATAAGTGCAACGTATAACATTCACACGGTTTTTCTACTCATTTTTCTTTAGTAAAACACAATCACATTTCTTTAACTACTCCCGCTACGACGAACAATTACGAACAATTCATACAATTTCCTATATGTTTGAAACATAAATGCGTGGTACATTCACATGGCTTTATCAACCAGCTTTTCTTTCTGTAGTAGTTGTTATTCTTCAACATTGCTTTTGCTTAGTGTCGCTCCGGTGTTTTAATAAAAAATAAAGAAATAGTTAAAAATGTAAAGTAATCACAATTGGTGTCCGGAGTGCGACAAAAAGCACGGTATGGAACAGTTGATGAAACAAATGTTAGCCAAGATGGACATAATGGGAAATGAAATGAATTCCGGAATGCGGCAGAGGAAACAAATATGAAAACCGGATTGGAAAAATGTAAACTACGGAATAGAAAATATGGGAACAAAAATGGAAGGCAAATTGAAAATGTAAACTCCGAAATGGAAAAGATGAAGACGGGAATTCCAATATGAAGACAGGTCTATCGAAGAAAACTAACGAGCGACTGGCCGAGGTTAAGGAAGCCATGGAAGAACTCAATGGAAGTATGAAGGCCTTGGTCAACGTGTTAACGACCTGGAGTCAATCACAGCAGCAAAGAACTTAACTCCATAATGGAACAAATGCTCGACGAAAACCTCAAACTGGGTGGATATCTATGGGGGAGGCCTGCTTTCAGCAGTACACGTTTTACAGCTGAAATGATGGTGTTTATGCAATATTTTTATGTATTTCTATATCTCTTGTATCTCGGACATTACTCTTAACAATTCCGACAAGTAGTTTTATTTAGTTAACGTTTTGCCTTTCAGGTTTGTCTAAATAAGTATCTTCCCCACAAAAAATAAGATTTCACAAAAACAGAGGCAAAAAACGCCGAGCGAAGCTCGGTCGCCCAGGTACTGTACATTAGTAAGACGAGGCTACAGTTTTATTTTCCTGGCTGCCATTCGGGTTAGCGTAAATTTGTGCACGCTAATGTTTGGATCTTGAGCCAGTCTTCCCAGGGAGGTTCCACCTGCACATAATTGTTTTATTACACTTCTCTCCTGCCTGACTGTAAGTTTCTGTGGCCTTCCAGAGGACTTATTCGTGCCATAATTCGCCCCAAGGTGCAAAAAATGTTGTTCACAACGGAAAGAGATCTGTGAACCCTCCTTACTATTTCTCAAGA
The DNA here is from genome assembly GCA_030765045.1 of Tenodera sinensis. Lineage (NCBI taxonomy): Eukaryota > Metazoa > Arthropoda > Insecta > Mantodea > Mantidae > Tenodera > Tenodera sinensis. The sequence goes on along the minus strand of CM060962.1, from coordinate 174,485,285 downwards.
CGCCAAACCTTCCTTGCTATAAGAGAATATTTGCCATTCTTCCTGACTTAATAACGTCGGTTGACGTCCCATTTTCTTGAACGCTTCCTTCACCAATATCCACGTCGACTACTGATGTGCAGCTATGCAAACAGTCAACTCAATGTACCTATGCCCTCTATGACTACTATCATCATTGAATAAAACGGGGAGAGGTGCGTACGAAGCATGATTGTATCATTTTGCAACATTCGAATGGTCTCATGGTCAGATAACTGTAATGTAAAGGGGTCTCGATACAGCTGAAAACAGGGGTGGTTGTATCATTTTGCAACGCACCTTATTAATTTTTAAATCTTACGCTCATTATTTTTCAGGAGTAACTACGATTCAGACTTAAGTAATCATAGTAACTAATAAAACACATTTACATTGAACGTTTATTATGAAAATCTCCGAGAAGCGTTCTTCCAACTCTGATGTTCAAGAGGCCCCCTTCACGTCCAGTTATATGGGGGTGGGGTGGGGGGAGGCGTGTAAACTTCTAAATAAATCCACCTTAGATCTTGACAAAGCAGATTTGCAGTTAACGGGAAATAATTAGAAATTTGGGGAAGTGCAAAGTGATCCGGACAAGAAACATATGTAACTGGCGAACAGCTTCATCATTGCTATTTCTTAGCTGGAATAAACCCAGACAAGTTACAACGTATGACTTTATTCAATTCTCATTACCTAATCCGAGATAAGAGCCGCTAGGTAACTACACATAAGCAATTTAGAGCAACAACGATATTGAGAAGAAGAGAAGCAATGTACATTGAACTTTAGTAGTACACCGCTACAAAGCACCAGTAATAACTTCAAAATAACTTAATGAGCAATATTAGTGTGTCCTAAATAGAAATATAGTTTATATTTTTAATAAGAATTTTATTTGTCATAGAAGGCATGCTCTAATGCATTGGACTGATAAACCTTGGTAGAGGTTTTGTTGAGTAAAACATTTGCAGAAAGTCAGGAAAAGAAAAATAAGATATGCTACAACTGCCATTCCCTCCAAACGAAGCTCCTCACAGATATAGCAATCCTTTCATTGAAATTCTTGGCTATTAGGTAATTTATTTCTAAGTCGTTTTTGCGATTTCGTGAAATATGAATACGTTACCTTTGTTTGTTATAAGAAATTTCGCAGCAGAAACAGCAACGACAACAACAATAATAGCACAAATTACGTACCCAGTGCTTACATATTGTAACAGTTATATTTTTGTGCCATTTTATAAATGTACAATTGTATAAGGTTCGTGATATTCAGGACAAACTTTGTTGAAACATCCATGAAATTGTCTTCACAGTTTTTTGGATATCATTTTTCAGACGTTGAGATAAGCAGGAATGTATCGTATACTTTTAGGGGAGATATCAAAATGGTCTTGGACCGTTCTACGCATGGAGCATTTGTGCAATTTATGCTGACGTTTGCTGACGGAGCGCTGAGGTGATCAGTGGAAATTTGGTATTTAAACTTACACTTTTTCTCAAGGCTTGTCGCTCATGGCTACATATCTAGTGGGATCCTGAGCTGTTTCTTTAAATTCACTTTTGTGAATTTGCTACTTTTGTGCCGATCTTCAGTACAATGCAGAATGGCGCACTAAACTTCCGGTGTTCCAATGACATCATTAATTAATTAATTATGGAGTTTGGGCGTGCAAGCACGCCCGGGCTGCTTAGGGAGTGTCCCCTCTTCAGCCTAGCTTTGTTTTTTTTTCTTTTTTGGTGGGGCAGAGATCAATCAGTTTGGGTGGTACATTTTCTCTTTTTGTTGATGCTTCTTTTATTCCCAGGTCACACATCTTGCTGCCGTCGCTACCCAAGAAGGCTGATTTTACTGTTTGCTTAGTGCTTTTTCTTTTTGTTGCTGCTTCAGGCTCTTGTTAATTTTTTATTTATTGTTTGTTGTCATTTGTTTGGTAAATTGATGTTTTTTTTTTTTTTAAATTCTTATATGTTTGATAAATATTGTAGGAGGTCTTGTAGTTGTTGTTGTTGGTCTTCTTGTTGTTTGTCGTAGATGTGGATAAGAGTGAGTAATGGCGCATTTTTTCCATTTTGATTTGGTCGAATGGTTTTCATTTTTTGGGCTGTATTGATCAATCGTCGTCTGTATGGTCTGGTATGGGCGTTATCTATGTATCTGATCAATGACATCACTGAGTTACCTCCTTATTTAACCCTGCTGGTCACTCCAGTCAAGGGGTGCAGTCTATTAGGGAAGACGCCGTGCCGTCGTCACAGCGGATATAGGCGCCTACATAACATCTGGTGACGGTTGTCGGTTCCAAAAGCGATGCCTAGTGCCACTGAGAGTGCCATGGCCACATCTGGTGTAAGCGCCGGTTGTGTAAAGTGAGGGACGTCGAAATACTAATAGAAACGAATGCCCACATGTTCATTACTCAAGAAAAAACAGCGTCAATGAAGAAGTTGGCCGCATCTAACGCCCGTTCTTACAATATATTCCACTACAGGCCATACACTCTACGTATCACCATCACTATGGTAGACACAAGTTTTAATGGCGGCTGACACCTGACCATTCCTATTCGCTTTCTTATAGTACAAACAAATTGTGTGGGTGCAAATGATATATCACCGACCTTACAGCATGATTTCACACTATACAACACCGCAGGACGTGGCAAGCTCCTGATTGGACGTTTTGTTGAGACACCCTCTGTGTCAGTTGTAGCGATACTTGCAATGAAGTGGTATTTCCGTAAGGAAGTTTGTGAAGGAAATGTTCCAGGTTTAAGTTTAGGGTACCATGTTGACATTTCCTAGATATGGGGACTGAGAAAAACCAGGAAAAAAACTTAAGATAGAAAAGACGATCCTTACAGGTTTTGAAATGCGGCACACGTTCACAAGTCCGTGCCTAAACGACCTCGGTTACCTGTGACGGTAAGCTGTTGGTGGTCATAGACGTTTCTCGCTTATCACTAAGATATTGAGAAGTTGATAGTCTTGTTTCAACGCATCACCAGAGGCTGGAAGCACGATTCACCAGTGATAAGAGCCAAGTTTGGGACCCGGCGAGCGATATTTACGGGGCTCGAATTACCTAAAGTTGTGAAGTAGACGCAGCGCTCCAGGGATGAACCTGTAACTCAAGAAGCTAGAAGAGAGGGAGTGTCTTCATGGAAACATATGTTTACAGCAAACTCGCCTCCAGAAGAGATGTTGCCATAAACGGCAAAATGCCCTTTTTCCGAACTCCGGATATTCTGTTCAACGCATCAGCACCTCACTGCCACAATATAATCAATATATAAATTCATGTTTGTATGTTTGTCCTCTATGGCCTCCTAAACCGCTTGACCGATCATTTTGAAATTCGGCACGTATGTGTATTTTTTCATGAAGAAGGTTTGTATGCTATCCATTTTATTATACAACGTAAAATTCACATGGTTTTCCCTAATCACTTTTCTTTTACGAAACACGATCACAATTCATTCTCTATTCGCCCTTATCTTATTGCTAATTTTCGTGTAGGTACAAGAGGAATACAGTAGGCTTTGAGCGATAGTCAAATATTTTAAAGCTGATCGTTATATGAAATGTTGTTCTCTTTGCACGGCCAAGAGATAAACAATGAATAACGACCTTCCATTTGAGAAAACTACAAGTTTTGCAAAACTCCCACAAATAACAAGGAATATCTCCAAAACGGTTCATTCCACACAAAAAATTCATTCAGACATAAACTGTGCTTTAACGAGATCTACATTTTTGTATAATAAGATTTGGTCTATCTCTTAGGGTTTACCAATTATTAAGAAGTCAACAAGAGTAAACAGGACTACATAGACTATAGCCAGAAAACTCAAAATATATATTTAATTTGCCATAAAAATATGTTAAACATATGGCATTTTAACAAAAATCGCTAGAGCCATTTTCGAGAAAATAAAAATTTTCGAAACATTTTTCATGTAAAGGGTAGTTTAGAGTGGAGTAATTTTCTTCAAAATCTTCGTGGCGCATTCTTGAAATATATTATACTTAAAACCGACTGAGACTTTAACTGGCTTTTTGTTTTTAAGTTATTGTGTTCACAGACCCCCCCCCCCACACACACACACACATACATACACGAACCTTTCTCTTAAAATGCGTTTTTTATTCAGTGTTCTTAAAACATATTTCTTGTGAAATCTCGACATCCAAATTTTGGGTGGAATACAATAATTCCGCTACTTACCCTATCTAGTAGTGAGAGTAATGGAACTTTGTGTTTGCTATGCCAAAAGAAAATGTACGTAATGCAATCACAATCATATAATCACAGAACCAATGCATCATGTTTCTATTCGTTTCCGCCACTGCACACCTTGAAACTCATTTTGTTTGTAAAGACGTGTGTATCCGTAAACAAATAGAATCGGAAAGGAGGTGGACTGTATTTTGTAAGTGGAGAGGGTAAATACTTGATTGCATTCCTGTCACCCCTCTTTCCCATGCCTGGTATAGTGCTATGATCAACAATGCCGTTGAGGCTTTGGCTGACTAATACTAAATTTAAGATGGTCTGCACCATGACGCGTCAGAATAAGAAGTTTCATATTGATAAATTGCGCATACTCGCTGATAAGCCTGTATTATTCTGCTAAGAATATGCATTTGTTTACTTGCTAGCGTTTGTAGGCTGGAGTAGGAAACCTCTCTACGCAGGAACAGCATATAACATCTGTGGTAGAATTACAGCAGCGTGCAGAGAAGAAGCTTTACCCTTAGAGATATATGTGAGGAAGAGAACACAAAGCAAAGTGCTCCGAAAGTCTGATGAGTTTTCTTGCGAACATAATGTATGATACCAGCTGAGACTGGAATCAAAATAGACTTCCGAATAGTTGGTGCTGTAAGAGACCGGAAGGAGTTGACCGTGTAGCGCAGGCCTTTCCAACTCGAGCACCTAGCGCTGGGGTGCCGGTACTGAACACAGCAGCCCCGGTGCCTTCCCCACGTAGTGGCCACTACGACTGGGTCTATACGACAGACAGTAAGAGTAACGTTTTGTCTATCTGTCTCTCTCTCACTCTCTCTCTCTTCTCAACGCAGATGTTAAATGAGATATAGCAGATAGCGGAGCAGTTATTATAATTCCTCCTTCGTTACAAAAGTCATTTAATTCTTCATCGGAAGTTTTATATTTATTGTCAATACCAAAGGGGAAGTCAAGAAATTACCGATATGGTACATAAACTTGAAATTTTTATGACTCCATTTTCAGCGCGTCCTGAAAAAGCACCATCAAATTTCAGAACAGAGCTAATAAAACTGAAGTGCGACCCAATCCTAAAAGACAGGTATTACCAATACAGCGGTGATTTAATTAAATTTCACAAAGGTGTTAATCAACAGGAATTTGCCAAAATTCATGTACTTGTGTTAATATTTGTGTCAATGTGTGGTACAACTTTTGCATGCGAACAGAGGTTTTCATTTATGAATTAAATAAAAGCAAAAGCAGGATGCTACCTCAGGGTCGGTACTGCGAATTTCTACTGCTAAATCCATTGTACCGATATTGGTAAATCAGTTGCGGCAAAACGATGTCAAAAATTGACCTAAATGGTAAATATACCCAAGGGCAACCAAAGTATATATAGATAATAAATGGTGTGTTTGTATATTTACAAAATTACAGTACACCTCAACTGGTACTCCAAGTGGATAGAGACCTCTACCAGCAAGCTCCAAGAAATAAAATCAGTATACAGAGTACCATATCCAGTAACAAAGCTTAGGCGCCAACAGCAAGTTCTGATTAGCCGTCTCCGTATTGGACATACTAAACTTATCCACAGCTACTTTACTCAGCAAAACTTCACCTCCTGTTTGCAATGTGATCGTCACTGTCAAGCACATCATAGAAGAATGCCAGAAATACCAACAACAGCGAATAGAAGCCAATGTTGCCAATAAAATAACAGAAGCACTTGGTAATCATGTATATTGTAAAACAATGTTGTACTTTTGTAACGTTACGGAACTCTGTAAACACATTTGATACAAACTGTAGCACACTGTAATTACTGTAAAACTGTCCCCATATGACAGGTAAGTTAAAGCGACATTAAATAGATATAAAAAAATTGTGATTAATAATAATTGTTTTGGTAAGCTACACGCTGGCTTGACGACCTGTCCCATTCAACAGTCAATGCAGCATTCGCCAAACCGCAGGTACTTCGACTACCGCTACCATAATACTTTCTTGGTTCTGCTTCTGCCACTTCAACTTCCCGCACCTCTCCGGTACTCAGCTCAGCACCGGTGCTACTCCCAGTGTAACACTTCAGTTGGAAAGGCCTGGTGTAACGCATATCTTACCGGTTGTGTGTGAAAAACTCCGAGAACATGAGATTTGTCAGAATTGACACGTGTATTCCAGGCTTCCAGGAAGTTATTGAAGCGAACACCATAGCCATTTAACTCACGATGAATAGGAAAACTGAGGATGGAGAATGACAGTGTTATCACTGCTCATTGGCATAAGCAGCTAGTTGAATTTTAATGTGTCGAGGCATATTGGATGTACAATAGGTGTATAGAAAAGGGGGCAAGAGCAGCTGTCTAGAGTGGACGATGAACGACCCGTCGACCACGAGCCCTCTACTGTCCACGGGGAGCAATGTTTCTTTGAACAAGCATCCACGCCATCTGTACTGACCCGTCATATGTCACTATATATAAGGGTATAAATAAAATTAACCACAGTTAAGAAGCTGCTAAACTAATGCCAACGTGTAGACGAGACTGTGCCTGAGAAAATGCTAGGAAAATCTGATTTTATCACTTTTACACAAACTGCATAAAGAGGATGCACATTCCCAGTTAAATCTTATAAAAATAGCATCGTCCATAACCATAGGACCAGAAGAGCAGATAACCTACGTATAGACATGGGTCACTGAGTATTATGAACCTAATTACTGCCTTATTCAACAGTTTATCACAAGAGATGGCATTTCTAAATTCAGATAATGTGTCCAGAAACAAAGGAAACTATCTCTTCTTAGATATTGTAACGAAGTCGGCGAAATACGAAGTCCGTTTACTTTTCTAACCCTTTATTTTCCTCTAAATCTTACTACACATGCACAATTTTCTTCTCGTCACTAACACAGTTTATAGTTTTCTCTATTATTACAATTCACAGTTGTTCTTCCGATAATCTTTCTCAGTCTTTCAATGTCTTTCTCCAGTTTCACTGTCTGTTATATCTTTACTATTACGATACAATCACTCGACGACACATACACACCCGCTGACAGGCTGGCCGATGCACTCTCGTAGCTAAAACTAACTGTACACGACTTATAACTACTCTGACACCAAAAACTGACTCTCACTCTAAAAACTGACTGAACTTCTTACTGTCTGTCCTATTTACACTGGAGCCGGCGTGGCGTAACCTCCTTTGAGTGCTTTCCTTGCGCACGAGTGCATGACTCAGCAAAGAAGCCTCTAGAGCTTGCCGGACACTACGGTGTTATCACGCTGTTCGATCTCACACACACAGTCGCTAGTTGTCCTTTAGTCTCGGACCTGTTGGTCACGCACACACATAGCCATTCGCCGCATGCAAGGTCATTCGGCTTCCTCTCTTCCGTATATTCTTCAACGACTCAATGTCACTATATATTTTGAACATAAATTTCGTCACGTGTTCTTGTATTTGTATATTTCCGTTTACTGTTTATCACAGTATTTTATACCTTTCATGCTGATTTATAAACTGTTTTTCCAACTCATTTAATGTTGGAAAAATTAAGTTAATTAATTAAGTTAATTAAGTTAATTAACCACAATGAGGTGTTTCGTTCTCGTTTTTGTTTCTGTTTGCCTTTGTGTGGAAATACTCTATGTACACATATATATCCGCCATTACTTATTTGTACACACTCCTTATTTACGATTGCTAACTCATTCATTACTCTCATCTCATTATGCAGTACAACATTTTACGACAGTTGTTTGCAGGGTGCATTGTATTACAGCTAGGGAAACTCTTTGTTTGTAGAAAATCGCACAATGGCACTATGACAAGGTTCACAAGGGGGAACTTAGCATTTGACCAATGAAAACCTTTGTTTCTTTCGCCTCCCGGGCGGAAGGAGTGGGGTGAGAGGACACTATAGATGTTCAGACTGAGAATATATGACAGCAGAGGGCAGGGTCCTTTAAACTACAGAGTTGAACTCCCCGGTGGTGGCACATACATAGGCTCTCCTTCCCCCTACGGGCTTACACACCCCCTGGAAGGCCCGGGATCGGAGGCTTCCCCGGCTCCGAAGGATGAGAATTTACAGAGAGTGATATACCTGCCATGTACAGTAAAACTCCCGCCAACACTTAGAACCCTGAAACAACCAACAAGTTGAAAGGTGAAATCATAACGGGAAGTGAAGTGAAATGGAAGGACAGGAAATAGAGGGGATGTAATTATCCTTGCCAGCATTCACCTGGTGATCTGAGGAAACCCCCAAAATAATCCATGAGTCGGGCCACGGTAATCGAACCAACGAACTCCCGAATGCGGTTCACAACTGCGACTGTTTGAGCCATCCCTCTCGGTGAAATTATACCACTCGGGGCAGATTCTTTCCAACTTCCAAGGTAACCAGTATGTTAAAATTTGTGAGAATGTTTACGGCGCGTTGTGAATTAAATGCAGCGCTGAAGTAATTATCACGACTATTTGCAGGGGTGGCTGGTGCAAAAATATATTACTGGTATGTATAAAAACGCGAGTGATGATTCAAGACACAGCCTGTGTCCGACAAACGATAAGATATGGAACAAAGACTATCAATGAACTCAGCTACATGTTGGAAATATCGACTTGTGTAAACGGCGCTGCAACACGACGTGGAACTTAGAAATATTCTGCGCTTCTAATCCACTTTATCTTTTTTTCCATGGCTGTACCTTATGATTTATACTTTCCTGAAAATTTCCAGCAATAAATTTTATTTATGACCATTTTAAGACACGTTGGTGAAAATTTCAAAATAGCTGGCAAACATTTTGCATCGCAAGGAACAGTTTTAGTGATAAGGAGAACTGGAGATAATCGTGAAGAAGAGACATTTTTAAAGGTAGAGGGGTAAGTTTAGGTTACCAAATTGCACTCCTATACTGCCCGGAACTTGAAAGATTTTAATGTCTGCAACATTATACATCCGTTACCCTTACCAGGAGATCAGTGGCTCTCTCCCACCGATGTAAAATCTGCTAAATACAAGACCGCTTATCTGAGAAATTATTGAAGTTCCAGGATAAAATTTACACAGTATGTTGGTGCAAGCTTTCTAAAGTTAGCTTGTATGCCTTTATCCAACAAGCGTTTATTCAGGAAGGTCAGTTATACCAGAAAATGTCACTTACAGAAAAATCTGTTCAAAGCTAAAAGGCTGAAAGCAAATTCACTTATATTTGCAAAGAAACAAACTAAATGGGTTAAGCACATAAGCTATCATACTAATATTATACCACATTTCGGACTAAAAGTTTTCCTAAAAGATGAGGTAAAGTGTATTATTTTATTCAAAGGTGCCTAAGAATTTTCACAAAATGCCAAATGCAGCACAATTTTAAGAAACATTTTTAATAAATGATATATCAAATTAAAGTGGAAATTTAAATTCATAAACCTGCACAAAAATTTAAAAATAGTAACTTTTTGCAATTTAGTCTCCCCTTAAAGCAATACAACTGATCACTAAACAAAATCTGTATTTTGTTTAGTATTTTCAACAATTTTCACAGGTTGTTCGACTTAACGTAATAAACATTATGGGTGTGTTATGATGTGAAATTCAATCCATTTAATATCAGCAAATATTGCAAGCAACTTGTATTTTCATTCCAAGTTGCTTAAAGTTGAGAAAGTTAGATGTGACTTTAATTATAATTAATGATATAACATCATTATAATCACCATTAAGGTATTTTACAGCTTCTGTTGCAAAGCAGATGAAATGCTGATGGAGATTTTTCCCCCTAGAGAATGCAACTTTATGATGGAAGAAGAGAGAAAACTATTTTACGTTTCGACCAAATGAAGAAGAGACAAGGGACACAAAAACAGGAATACTGGTTTTTTGCTGAATAAATGGTGCTGTTTAAAGCCCTTGCCTTGTCGCTTCATGTTCGAATTGACAAGTAGATTAAGGCACGATGGAAGGATTCGATGTAAGCCCAGTTATAAAAAAGGCTTTAAAAGAAGCTTCCTGGCGAAGACTCAGGGTAGGAAGGGTTATCTTCTTAAGACGCTGTAGGAAATAACGTTGCAAGGAGGGATACCACCCTAAGGAGAACGTGATAATACCGCCAGATGGGGAGTTAAGGGGTTGTAAGCGCCTCCCCTTCTCTAGTCTAATGTACCATGCGAAAGGCACTTGCTTGTCAAGCCTATAGAGACCATCGTCAATACTCATTAACACTGTATCGTAGACCTTATAGTAACTGTTAACTACTCACGTGACACATACCCGTGTGTTCCCTTCCCTCCCCCGCATGTTAATGTGTTTTGTTTTCATCGTTGTAAATAAGCAGGGTGCACCGAGCTGGGTAAGAGGAAGACGAACCCTTCTGTGTTTCGTCAGAAACTTTCACTTAACAACAAAGAGTGTAGAACTAAAGCTCTCAATTTGTTATATCCAGGTAATATTTAATCATTGTTTAACTTTTTATTATTGATAATCAGCAAACACTCGTGCGATTGAATACTTGCAACACTACAGCTTATTTAAAAGTTGATTCACCCAATGAGGCAATTAGAAAAGGACGTAAATTTATATGTAATAAAACCTCCGAAACATGTGCCTGGAACTATGCAATAAAATATTAAAGATACCTGAAGGCAGATTAAATAACCTATCCTATTAATGATACATCTGCCAAAATCATGAGCCATTATCTCAGGAAATATTTAAGATATTAGACTGAAAGTTTTAAAGGCTATAATCACTTTCAGAAAAAGGTCAAGATGTGTGTGTGTGTGTGTGTGTGTGTGTGTGTGTGTGCGCGCGCGCGTATGTGTGTGTGTGTGAACAGCATAAATAAAGAATGAACACTCAAGTAAATACCAAACTTAGTATTTTAGTTTAATATCTTCCACAGATACAACACGAAGATTCTCATCCCAAACTTACCTTTGCAGAAACATTTTTTGAAATTTTTTATTTTCTCAAAAATGACCAATGACTTTTAACCAAATACCATACATTTAAGATCATTGCATTAGAAATAGAATGCATATCTTGAATTTTCTGAGAATTGCCTGTGTTGGCCTCTTCATTGGAAAATAATTTTATATAACTTTGTACCTTACAACAGGTAAATATTTAGAGATGCATGGAAACGTAGGCACTACTCCAAAATTGTAGATATCTTTAATACACACAGTTTATTTCAAATAAATCCTTTATGGCATTAGCCATTTTCGTGATGTCGTTTATTACTGGTTTGAATTGTTCAATACTTTGTCATTTTTAAAGCGCTGTCGCTATTCAGTTCTTTCTCGTGATGTAATGAAATAAATCGGACTTTAAGGTGGTATATACCATCCCGATTTAAAAAATCTTACCATAAATTTGGTTTCCTTAAGCCCTTCTACCTATGTTGAAATGTTAATCAAACTATAGCTACATTTAGATTAAAATAAAGTAGACAGTAAAATAATCATTGGTAAGAATGCTTTATAGAGGCTATATAAAGACAAATAACAGTGGGCAGAGAAATTTATAGCGCATGATCACATCAGATAATTAGAAAAAAGTCTCTTTGTGTGTGTGTGTGTGTGTGTGTAAACAAATAATTCAAAACCGAAAACTGTGATAAATACCAAATTTCGTATTTAAGTTCTTCCAAGGATGTGACACCTGATCCCAAACCATTCTTTGCATCTACAATTCTTCTAAACCTTTTAACCCGTAACCCCGTGGCACAACAGCCCATCCAGGCCAAGGCCTACCGCCCGATCGCTGCGTCCATCACCTCTGCCCAAGATAGGCGTCATGAGTGGCGCGAAGTACTGGAGGTGGAACGTGGGCAGTGCCCCGGTCCCTCTCGGCCGGTTATGCGGTCTTCTCGACCAGGGGCCACTACTTTTTAATCAAGTAGCTGCTCAATTGGTCCCTTGAGGACCTAACGAGGCTGAGTAAACCCCGAACCAGACCTCCCGCGGGGAGAAATTCCAGGCTGGTATCGGGGATCGAACCCATGCCAGAGGCAACTGCCCTACCACTGCGCTACGGAGGTGTTACCTAAACCTTTTTACTTTCTCAAAACCATTTCGATTAAAATACTATACACTTAATATACTTATTAGGTAAATAAGGTGTATACATTTAATTTTCTAAGAATAATCTGTGTAGGCTTTTTCATTCGGAAGGATTTTTTTTATATTTCTGTGCAATTTAGATGCGCGAAAACGTACCATACCATAATATTATTGTAGATATCTTTTAAAGCACACAATTTACTCAAGTACCTTTTTGTGGTATCAGACGTTTCCGATATTACTTTGAAGTTTTCAATACTTACTCATTTTTAAAGGGGTCGCTATTCATTTGTTTATCGTCTCACTGAAACAGTATGCAACTTATATGGCACCCAGATTTTAAACATCTGACCATGGATTTACTTTCCTATATATTCTTCTTGTAAGTACCTACCTAAAGCATAGTGGTGCGAAAGCAGCAGTCTTGAAGTTCTTGTCTTAGACATGCGGAAACCACGTTGCATAGATTTTTCGCGGCTTTAAATGCTCATGTAGAATACAGTCAATGTTGCCATCACTGTCAACTTCCATGTTAGCATTTCAACAATGGCATGTCAATTTTCGTTCACCGAGTTCCTCACTCCCCATTCAAAGCATCTTAAGGCCGGCCGGTCTATGGTCCTTCTTCTGTGGTTGAAGCCAGCTAAGATATGGTATCAAATCAACAGCTATCTAGTCCTCGTGTTTTTTTCTCTTGCACCTAGCTTAACGCGTGTGAAAACATAGAATATAATGTTTTCTTTAGAAATATTCATGGCTTTTGCCAGCTATTGACATATGACTTAACTCAAAAGCCTGTACCACTCTGATAACGCAAGTTTAAACGTGCACTTATACTTTGGTAGCTTAACTCCGGAGTACTCGCGTCACTTGTGGTAACGTGATCACTCCCTTGTTAGAGTTTTTATAACAAGCTCGGTTTCTTAATAATATGCCTTTATTTTAAGATATATAATTACAGTTAATATACAATTTGCATGTGCATCCGTGTAACTATTTTTATATTAGTGTGAGCAGTATCATGTTCCAAATTATACTGTACAACTAGAACAACATATTAAAAACATTCCTTGCAAACATGAACAATGTTTGCTGTGTGCTCTTTCTAAATTGGACCGCAGCAGATGATACAACGATGGTGGGTGAATCGGTTCTTCCTTCTGAAACAGGAGACGCATCTTGGCTTTTCCAGTGTGTATTCCAGGAAGGAGAGAATACCGGGAGGTTGCGTGCTTTCGCCATTCATGCAAGACAGTTGAAGCCAATGACCACGCCCCTTCTGTATTTAAAAAGATGTCCGCTTACATTAAAAATAATGATAAATACTCCGGAGTTTAGCAGTTTATAATCGATTAATATTGCTTAAAATATATAATCAGCATCCTTTAATGTTAGGACCAAACCTTTTAATGCAATTCCTTAGGAGAATAGAACACACAATTTAGAGGGAACTTGTCAATTAATTGAAACCTGGTCGGCATGCTAACCAAATTATGTTACCACACCCACAAGCAAAACTCCTTTATTCCATTTAATTGTCAGAAATGATACTTGAAAAACGTACTTAAGACCTATTTATACTACTGACGTACTTGGTAACTATTTTATAAATAAAAATAACTCTCATCCATGTTGAAAGCACATCAAACCTACTGAATTAAAACAATACATGTTATTTGCATGGTAAACAAGGAAGGAACTTAAGGTGCCAATAAAATACATGATTAGGATCTATTAATACATTCGTGTATTAATTACTATGTATAATGTAAAGCACATTAAAGCATATAATTAAAATATTTACATAGATGAATTAGGTTTAAAATTTCAAGGGCACAAAAGCGGCAAATGTTGGAAAGATACCCTAGATTTAGTCCTGGAATGTTTCCTTCCCCCAAAAAATCCTTTTCCAAACACCATGTCATTTCATGCATCATTGCCATTAAACACACGCACACACACACACACACACACACACACACACTCACACACTCACACACACACACACACACACACACACACACACAAACTTTACTTATTGTCCTTGAAACAGAATAAGTTTGTTGTACTTACAGATGTCGTTTGTTGTTTGTGTTTGTTGTACACTACTAGCATGAAATGCCGCGCTATTAGAATAAATGAATGCAACCAATTGAAAGAACTACAAGTAAGGTGCCACGCCCCTTCTGTACTTAACTCTCGGCTTCACAGCTGCACTCTGTGGGCATCTTCCGGTATTCTCTCCTCCCTGGGTATTCCTTTGTCGTAGTTGTTGGTAATTCACGGATACCAGCGACAGTTTGTATTATTTACCTTAGATGAACTGACAGCCTTGAAATACGCATTCGTTTCAGCAAATGTGGTTTCACAAGCATCATACTAAGCTCTACCAGAAATTTTCTTTGAGAGATAAACTCATTGGTACTTGTATTGGGCTTCAAATTATCTGCACATTTACTCCCGCAATGTTTAGAAGCCTACAGATATACATATATATATATATATATATATATATATATATATATATATATATATATATATATATATAAACTTCAAAACAGTGCTATGCGATAACTCTCGTGTTAGAAAAATCTAACAATGTGCACTGCTTTGAATAATACAGCTCCCAACACTGTTTGCTTTGTATTTCTATACTAAATTCCATTTGAATGGTATTTAGAGAGGTATTGCTAGCTCTGCGCGTATTTTAATGAAAAAATAAATAATTTACAGCAATATACATGTATTATCAGTTCTTAGATTTTATCTAAGCTATCCCGGATTAAGATCCATTGTTGTCAACATTTTAGTTACATTTTTGTAGTCATTATTGTCCAAAAAGTCAGAGGCTGGTTGCAAAGCTTTTCAATGCTCCTCGTACTTTGCTACCATATCTGTTTATACTGATATAAGACGTGGGAGAAGTTTCAAAAAACTCAGTACTGTAATTTGAGTTTTGGAAAATTCACAGATTGGTTCCCTTAAGGGCAATTGTTGAAAATACACCGGCGCCTATGCAGCTATTGTGATATTCTGGTAGCCAGAAAGAACTGAATGTCTCACAACGGCGCCTACGCATTGTCTTCTTGTTGATTTTATTTTTTCTTCATTCCACCTATCGTAGTTCTTGTTTTATGCTTGAGTGTGTTAAGCTCCCCCGCACACTGATTCCATTTTTCTGGCGTCGCTGCCTTCAGCCTGTTGGTAATCCTGCTATCATAGTCGACCTCATTACGATGCAAATGCCGCATCGCCTTTTCCTTGAGAGCTCCTGCTAGCTGGCCTTTTTTTCCTTCCATACTACCCTCCTCTTCTCTGCTTACCTACTATCTCGTCTCCTTCTTATTTTAAATTCGCCTCATCAAACTAAATGCCTTTATTTTACAACCCTCTTTACCTCCTCTGCTTTCTTCCTACATTATGCTAAAGCTATTCGCTTTGTACATTTCTCAGATTTCACGAAGGGAAGACGAGGGGGTTTAAAAAATATTCTGAAACAGGCTCTCTTAATTCTGAGATTTGCGTCATAGCTGGAAGCTGGATAAGTTACCTTATAGCCATGTTAACTACCTAGTCTGCACAGATATGCGTTTGCTTTATTTTATACGATTAATGGTACATCATTTGTAAAACCACATGAGTCACAGAGAAAGATTTATTTAAAGAAAAGGACAAAATTATATATAGTAACAGTTGTAAGTGGATGTGAATAAAATTGATTTTTGCAACTCTAAATGTTTCAAGGTACTTAATAGCTACACATATTATTTTGATCCCAGCATAAACAAATACATGTTCACAGTAATTCCACTTGAGTTTAAGGAGTATTTTGCAACGTACGAAATTGCTGCTGAGTGCAGTTTAATTCTTATTTTAAATTTATCTGCTAGGAGTGTCGGATCACAAAGTTTCTCTTTATTTGTTTTGGCTATTTCACAGGCTTACAGACTACCTGAAAAACAGTTAAGTAGCTCATTTATGAATATAAGGCAGGTTTGCTTGAGCATTTTACAGTGAGATATTTCGGTAACTTCACATTATATGCTTTTTGGTGTGAGGTTCGCATTTGGGAGCTCGCGGGTTCCTGCAGCCGACCTTCCTGACCCATGCCTTTTTTTCGGGGGTTTTCCAGGGTCACCACGCCATTTCTGGGAAGGATAATTACATCCCAGAATTCCTGTCCCTCCATTTCCTTTCACCTTTTTTCAATCCAGGTTCGGAAGTGTTGGCGATAGTCGAGTTAGCGCTGCCATGTGAGGGAACTTGCTCACTGTAATTGCTGCTCTCGACTGTAGCTAGGCCTGCAGGGGGTCACCGCTGTCGAAACCCATGCGGCTGGTGACTTCTTGGAGAACCCTGGTGTGGAGATGAGTCTCCAGTACACGTTTAGGGATCCTCACGTTGGTTTGCTGCTCGTCCAGATTCCCTCACACTCGTAGTTCACTCTCATTCCATTCCTTCCTCCCAGGGGTCTGACATACAGTAGCCAGTTGGGCTCAGTGTGGAATCCCCTCTGCACAAAGACAGCGGAGTAGCTCATTTACGAACATAAGGTAGGTTTGCTTGAGTATTTTACAATGATGTATATCTGTAACACCACATCATATGATTTTTAAATTTTTCTGCCACCTACCTATTGTTCCACTATGTACGACAGTTTGATGCTCCCTCCAATATTTCTGTCGTTGATGAATTGCTGCCAGCTGGTATAGTCATAAGCTATGGGGTCCTTCTCTGAGGATATACATGGGTGAGTGTGTGAATATACATCGTTTAACTTGACTAACATTTAATGGAAGCTTATACTTGAGTATCTGAAGCGAGTTGCCGACAGTTTGAGCATGGAGAATTATACTGCTTCTGAATCTTAGCACTAGAAACTGTATCTATTGAAACATTATGTCTTCTAACCTCTGAAGTATCAATAACTTGACGGTTCAAAATAACTCTTTTCCGTAATAACAATGAGAAGCATAAGTTGCAGTGAATCGCTGAAATGCTAAACGGCATATCCCCTTTCAACTATCGTCATGTGACAACCCGAATGCGGTCTTTAGGCGCTACGCACTGCCGACCATTGACCACATAGTAGTAGTAACAACAACAACAACAACAATAGTAATAATAATAATAATAATAATAATAATAATAATAATAATAATAATGATGATGATAACAATAACAACAACAACAATAATAATAATAATACTAATAGTAATAGTAATAGTAATAGTAATAGTAATAGTAATAGTAATAATAATAATAATAATAATAATAATAATAATAATAATAATAATAATAATAATAATAATAATAATAATAATAATAATAATAATAATAATAATAATAATAATAATAATAATAATAATAATAAGAAGAAGAAGAAGAAGAAGAAGAAGAAGAAGAAGAAGAAGAAGTAGAACACCGTAATATCTGCATAAACTCCTGCGGACATGTAGAACCCTGAAACAGCCAACCGGGCTGAGAGGTGTAGTGAAATGAGAAGTGAGGTGAAATGGAGGAATGTAATTATTCTCAGCATTCACCTAGCGACCCGGGGAAACACCAAAAGAAACCCATGGTTCAGAAAGGTCGGCCACAGGAATGGAACCCAGATCTCCCGAATGAGGACCACACATGCAACTGCCTGAGCCATGTCGCTTGGTCAGACACTGTATAATGAAGGCATCACTCTCGGTATTTCTTAGACTAGATACCCTGCAATGTACCCACAGGGTAAAAGGCACATTGTGAAGTTTGTGGTTAGGAATTTGATACTATACTTCAGCCTGTCTTTAAATACCAGCCTAGTTAGATACTCTCAGAAATATGTGAATGTCATGTGCGTGTGTGTATTTGTATAGTAACGGCGGGGGACACTTTGACCCACCGCGGCCCCGACATGGATCTTTTGCAGGGGAAAGGGACGACCTGAAGCGAGACCGTAGGCTTGCCAGAAAACGGAGCCAGCGAAGCCCAGAGACGCACAGAAGTCCCTAAGAGTTACAGACGTTGACACTTGGCGCACAAACGAAGTGTTTCCTCTACCCAGAGAGAGAGAGAGAGAGAGAGAGAGAGAGAGAGAGAGAGAGAGAGAGAGAGAGAGAGAGGGAGAGCAACGAGGGGACCCTTGTGGCCCGGGCAGCAACTTTCTGGAGGGCCAGGGAAAGGGTTCCAGAGCGTAAGCATCTCTGCCACCTGTCCATATTCGCCGGAGCGTACCACGCTACCAACTAAGTTTGAAAGATGACAAGGGAGGGAAATGAGAAATGAAGAGAAAGGAATCCGTGGAGAAGAAAATCCACCCCAGCATTCGCCTACTGACAACGGAAAAACCCAAGTCAGTGGTCGGTCGACGGGGATCGAACCCGGGATCTCCCAAATGCGAGTCGTACACATTGCTGCGGCGCCGCCTCGCTTGGTGATCATGTAACCTATAAAAAGAATCACTCTGAAATTTGGTAGCTTTATTTCTACCGGATACGAATTGTCGTAAACAACATTTTATCATTGTTGTCTTCGTTCATGCAACTGATGACAGGTTAGCTTTTAGTAAGCTGAGTACAGAAGCTAACAACTTTTTCTATGATCTCCATGTGGAAGTTCGTTTGCCAGCAAACTGTGTGGCATGTTCTCTCAATGTTAAAAAGGAAATGATGACCTTGAGATAGCTGTTTTTATTATCAACTAATCAACAGAAAGTAGCGGAAGATTGCTACAGTTATTGTGCCATGTGGCTATAGTGATCTTAGTTACTGTAAAGAACAATGAATTTCGTACAAATTCAATTTTTACTTTACCACATTCTGTTTGTAGAGGTGTTGCGTTGTACAAAAAAATTCAATATCAAGATTTCACAATGCATTATTTGAGGTCTCCGGGATACACAAAATAATTTTTGGAAAAACATCCATTTGTTCGTGTGTACGTAATTGTGTGTGTGTGTGTGTGTGTGTGTGTGTGTGTGTGTGTGTGTGTGTGTGTGTCGGTGAGCGTGTTTGTGAACTCACAGCCCAAAAACGAAAACTCGGATAAACACAAATATTAGTGTTTAAGTTCGAACTTTTCAACAGATGAGACATGAGGATTTTCAAGGAACCCACCCCCTCCCAACAAACTACTGCTACTCTTTCATTAAATTTTACTTTCTCTACTGGAAAATAGGGGAAGTATTGTATTCCACCCAAAAATTCGATGTCAAGATTTCACCGGGAATATATGTTTTGAGGCCCCCTGAATTCCCCCCCCCCCCGCCCAAAAAAAAAGCATTTTTAGAGAAAGGTCCGTGTGTGTGTCTGTGTGTCAGTCTGTGTGTCAGTTTGTGGACAGCATAAGTCAAAAACGAAAAGTCGGTTAAAAACCAAAGTTGGTATTTGAGTTTAATGCTTTTCAAGGATGCGACACGAAGATTTTGAAGAAAATAGCCCCACCCTAAACTACCCTTTACATGGAAAAGTTTTCGAAAATTTTGATTTTCTTGAAAATGGCTCTAATGATTTTGATTAAAATGTCATATGTTTGAGATATTTTTATGATAAATGAAATGTATATCTTGAATTTTCTGGCTATAGCCCCTGTAGTCGTATTTACTCTGGACGACTTTTGCATAACTGGTAAACCGTTAGATATAGACTAAGTCATACTATACAAAAAGTGTAGATCTTGCTAAAATACACAATTTATGTCTGAAGTAGGGTGAACCATTTGGGAGATATTCCTTGTTATGTGTGTGAGTTTCGGAAAACTTAAAACTTTCGTGAAATGGATCATTATTGTTCATTTTTTTATATGTTAAGTGTGCAAAGACAACAGAATCTCAAAGCTTTAAAACATTTGACTAACGCACAACATTGTATTCTAACATTCCCCTTGCACCTACAAGGAAATAAGCAATAAGAGAAGTTGTACAAATATTTATCTTAACTAACAGGAAGAAGATATAGGAATAAGGGTTTGTAAGATAGGTTAGTACAAGAGTAGAGAAAGTCATGTAAGTGCAACTTATCAGAGTTTTTAAAAAAATGTTTTCAAAATGGCCCAAACGATTTTGACTAACATATAATATATTTAACATGCTTAAATGAGAAATAAAGGTCAAGTCATAAGTCAAATTTTACAAGAGATGGTATTAATTATAAAATACACTGCATAAAGGAACCAAAATTATGAAACTAATAAATCTTCTATGCTAAACTGTGATAAGTAGTTTCCGTCTTGTCCTAGATCAAATGTATATGATCCTTATTTCATCTACACCAAATTTACCTATGTCACGTTTAAACAGTGATTGCCTATAGCTTATGAATAAAGAAACACTGAACAATAACATATTAAATGAAAATAAAAAGAGGCATTTTGTATTACATTCATTATAACAATTTTCAACATAGACGTTAGTTTAAACCAAGATTATTTACGAATGTTAGCATAGCACAGTAAAAAGAATTAGTATACACATAACTCCAGCCACCTTTGCTGCAGACGGATTGTTTCCGAACTGAACACCCTTTTCAACTGAGCTATCTGTAAACATCAGAAATAAACAGTCAATTAAACACAATATGCTGTATGTTCTTCTCCCAATATACTTTTTGTGTTGGGTAAACGTCAACTGTCGAGGGCCGAGCCGTGGCCGAGTGGTTAGACCATTCGCCTCTCACCAAAGTGGCCCAGATTCGATCCCAGGTGGAATTGGTGGGTTTCCTCCAGGTTCTCCGGTTTCCCCCGCCAACTCATTCCACCGATGCTCCATCTTCACTCCATGTATCATCAGTGTCACCGCCTGCGGCGTCACATGTACTAAAAGCGGGCCTTAAACACTACCAAAGAATAAATATCAGTGCATTAAAAATGCGATGCTATGGCATCTGCCGCAGGATTAGTAACTGCGTTGAGTGTGCAACCAACGACTTTATTATTGTTATTATTATTATTGTTATTATTATTATTATTATTATTATTATTATTATTATTATTATTATTATTATTATTATTATTATTATTATTATTATTATTATTATTATTATTATTATTATTATTATTATTATTATTATTATTATTATTATTATTATTATTATTTTGTTTAATGACGCTGTCAATTGCCAGGATCACATCAGCGTCGCCGGTGTACCGGAATACCGGAATTTTGTCCCGCAGGAGTTCTTTTACATGCCAGTAAATCTACTGACATGGAGCTGTCGTTTTTAAGCACACTTAAAAACCATCGGCCTGGGCCGGGTTTGAACCCGCGGCCTTGGGAACAGTAGGCCAGCGTCTAACCAACTGAGCCACCCAGACCGACACAACCAACGACACCATGCTATATACTTGGGAAGATTCTGCAATAGAGGCCATGTTTTTGTATTGGAGTATAAAATATGTATTACATAAAACTGTAAAAGTTAGGGCAGCTGGCTCGCCTGGTATAACAGTAAACGACATCCTCAGAGAAAGTCGTGAGTAAGAGTTTAAATTTCTTAATTTATTACATTAAATTCAAGTTCCGGACAACTGCTCCGGTTTGTCAGTAAAACAGTCTCCCATATAAAGGCAGAAGCACGCAGAAACACCTCACGTCAAAGACATGTTGTTTCATTGTGGTTTAGCCTGTCAGCAACGGAAGTGCCACTAATGAGGCAGACCAAGTACGAGTAATTGTGCCAGTTTCAGAAACGAAAGATATTGATTGTATTCGTCACTGCAGTATGTTGAGCTTATTTTGAGTTCCATTAATCGAGATGGTTTACAATAATATTAGTACTGTTTATGAATAATGGTGTTCCATATACTTTGATAAGCTTTATACTTATTTAGAACCAGAAACCTCCTATGACATCACTGGCAACCACATTTTAGCCAATCATAGGACTGTATTGCTAATGAATATATCAATAGTGTAAGTCATGAAATCTTTAAGGAAAGCAGTTTGGTCGAATTAAACGAATTTTTATATTTTACGTGCCTAAGTGCTAATATAATCTAAAACCCTTATTTTGACATTTAAATCAACGCCAACGGATGATTTTTGCATAAATAGTAAACAGACAAAAGCTTACTAAATAAATTATGCGGATCTCATTAAAATACACAATTTATATAAAATACTTATTTTTTCTTTTGAGTGAACTATTTTCAAGATATTCTTTATTATTTGTTTAAATTTACCAATACTTATACACACTTTTCTCAAACAGGAATATGTTATTCTTTTTTCATCTCCTGGCCTTACAAAGAGAACGAGATTTTAAAGGCATCGCGAAACAAGCAGTTCTTAAAACATTTCATTACGCTTAAAGCCTACTGTATTTCCATATCCCCTTGCACCTAAAAGAGAATTAGCAATAAGATAAATTCTGGAAATGCTTATGTCGATTAAAATGTGGTAGATAGAAAAATAAGCATTTGCAAGAATAGATTGCATAAGAGTGCATAACACATATTTGCGAACAAAGTTTCTCCAAATTGAAGTATAAAAATTCTGTATCGCAATAGATTACGCGACGATCACTTGGTGGATCTTCTAAGGCTATGCACTTCGACTTTGTTGCCAAGTACTGATATACTTCTTAAACGTAAGCAGTACCATAGAAGTTACTAATGAACAGATATTTATCGCATAAGATTTGCAAATGCTTTTGTACGTAAATCAGACCAACGTACATATATGTAAGCAACCTATCACTGCAACACAATGCACAGCTGGTGGGTTAAGGAGTGGCAAAGTTCGCGTATAGTGGAAGGAGGTAAACCCAACCTTCCGTCTTTCGCAAACGTTGGGCATCGCTGTTCTAGAGTATGCACACGAAGAGGGATTGGAGGGGGGGATTAGAAATTTCACGTGTGAAATAAGCAGGGAGTCTCATTTACTTTAGGCTTACTGCAGTATGTTAGCCCTTCACCTTTTGCCTCGATTAAAAGTACTGACTGCCATCACATATTTTTCAGGCTTTGGACCGCCAAATTACTGTATTACAAATCGTATTGTCTTATTTAGACCACCTCCGTAGCGCAGTTAGTAGCGCGCTTGCCTCTGACGTGGAGTCCCGGGTTCAAGCCCCGGTACCAGCATGGGGATTTTATCCTCCCCTCTGGGAGGTTTGGCATGGGGTACACTCAGCCTCGTTAGATTTATGACGATGGGAAAGTGTAGGAAGTTTCGTTAAGGGGAATGTTATAGAAAAAGTATCTGAAGCTTAATAATAAAATCAAGTGCACGTGGCGAATGACCTTGCTAGGATCTGCGAGAGTGACATCATGCAAATTGATAATGGGGGTAGCGTCTCTGTTTCGTTCTTTGAAATAAACAAGACACTGCTGATAATGCAAGGTGGCAGTATATTTAATCATGCACGATCCACGATGTTTATGTACTACACGGAAGTCGGAAAGATAAACTGACACCCCTATGGTCTTATAGATACAAAAGTAAACTCGATCATAAATCACTGTGCAATTCGACAGTCTAAAAATACCCTTTTGGAAATAAACCTTCTAAATATGTGTTTGTGCTATGTATCGACATTAGTAGTGGCAAGCTTTTGTTCGCGACAATGGTCTGCCGGCTGCTTATCGTCGGACTAGTTATCGAAGGTCAATACGCGGTTAGCTCTTTTGTTACTATGAGGCAGAATGCGGTAAGTTGTATACGTACACTAAATTAAAATTCACGTATACTATTCGTACTGTATAGTAGATAATATAAATTATTTTAGTCATGTTTAACGATAAAAAATAAAAGTATTAAAATAAGAAAAGGTTGTGGAGTTACGCGGAATGTCGAGTTATCGACAGTCGAGGTATTGGGATTCTACTGTATAAGGTTTGTAGTGTTTAATGCCGCTAAAATTCGTATTTATGAATTTTGGCAATTTCTTTGGTTTTTTTTTTTTCTTCATAAATAGATACTCTTTAGGATAGTTTGTAGAACACATATATGAACACCAACGGTAGTGGATAGAGAAAGTCGTGTGAGTGTAACACACAGCTTTGTTGACTTGTGAACAGAATATGTTGAAAAATGGTTACACATTCTTAGCTAATGCTTATATTTTCAGTTCCTGTAAGGCAATATGTTCTGAAACAGTTTTCCACTTGTGAGGGATGTTAGGAAAGGTTCTGAATGCGTGAAAGTATGAGTTTTGCTTGTGGTTAGGACGCTGCACGGTGTTGGTAGGGAGATGCATACAATGCGGTAGGAATCCCAAACAGCAGCGGAAGCGCTCAAGTACGTCATCAGCTTAACAAGGCACTCGAACAGACTGTAGCAGAGAACAGAGAAAAATGCGAGAAGGAAAGGGGCTACTAACTCGAAACAATAAAGAAGAATCAACAAACCATTAGCAACTCCATCACTCAAAACTACCCTGTCCGGGGAATGAGAGCTCTTGCCGCGGCTTTTCTGTGCTACCCTTCTTAAGATGAGGGGTGAAGAGTAGCAGGGGCTCACTATATTCTACATTCTCGCTTTATCGAGGAGGGAAAAAATTAAGCTCAAGATTTCTCAACGAAGAGCGCGTCAAGAATATTACGAACTGCTCCTTTAGCCGCGAAGTAATAAATACTGTCGTAATTTATTTGGATAAAATAGAGAATTTTAACATTATCCACCTTTGCCTTTAATTACAGTAAATGGCTTATCTAATAATATCAAATTTGTTTTATTTAGGTTTAATGTCCTCCACCTGGTGTGTCACATCAATGTATGTATGAAATGGGTGAAATGACGCTCAAATGAGCCCAGTTACCCGACATTCATCTTGAAATAAAGAAACACCTTATCCGGATAACTCATCCTAACCGAGATTTGAACTCGGAACCTCTTGAATGTTAGGCAGACACACCAGCGCAACACTAGAGGTGATTTTCGATTAGATAACATGAAATACGAGAGGAGAACTAGATTTCGTACGAAGAGCTTGTAGAACCTACATAAAAATAAGCCACAGTGGGTAAAGAAATTAATGTGAATATAACTCATCAGATTTCATTAGCTTACGAGGATCTCTATGATTTTAGCTGACAATTAGAAGTAGGTGTTCTGTAACTTTCTGTTTAAGAAGATTTTTATCACTAAGCCGATGTCCCACGGCTCAAGTTCTTGGTTCAAAGCAATGAGTACAACAAAAGTACATGGTGAGACATCGAGAGTTGGATACAATTTTGTTGCATACAATTTCTGTCCTATTTTTGTATCTAACCTGTTTGTATCCAGCGCGATTGAGTTGCATCTAATTGTTTCATCCAACAACTTGACAACAGTCAATCAGTATCAGCAACGTAACAATATGGCGGATTGGGTATGCAACGCGTAGTCAGCTGTTGTGTATGTACGGCTCTTTTAATGTGATGGGTATTTTAATAAAACATTTAATTTTTTTCTAGAGCATTCATTAAAATGTTTTCGTGACCATTAACATCTATTACTGAGGCTGTTATTACATAACTATGTTTCATAAATAGCCAATAAGACATTCAGTTAACAGTATGTAACATTTTATATTATAAAATGAGTTAAAATCTCCTGTCCATCCATATTCAGATTAAGCAATTGTTGCTTATCTCTTTCGTGCTTGTCTTATATTTGTGTCCTGCTGTGTAATTTTATCTTCAGCACGATGTAACAGGTTGAGAAATAAATCGTCAATTCGTAGAAAACTGAGTTTAGGGACAAATAGTCAGAATCACTGGCAGCTCTCAGTTCACACCAAAAAAATGCTCAAATTCCTTTTTTAGCTTGATTACCTGCAGTAATATCTGCACCTACTCCAGTTTAGGGTCCTCTAACATCAATTCGTTTTGTAGTAGACCCAATATACCCGGCACGTGCCCTGTTCTCTTCCTTCTAACCATGACCGTGTCCTTCAACGTCTTTTACTTCTAATACATCTGTTTCTTTCGTGTAAAATTCTGTTGGATACAAACAGTTTGGTAAAAAGAGTTGACACACCGGCTTTACTCTTTAAGATCAAGAAGCAATTAAAATGCATCCATTTTCAGTCAATAGTAATAGTAAACACCAAGAACCTGGTTTTGGTTTTTGGTATAGTTAACTTTGTTCTACCTCTCAACAAGATGTTTTTACGTTGTTATAGAACGTAAAATAACACATAAAAACTGTTTAGCGGCTTTAACAAGTTGTTAAACTTAACGGCATGTTTCAGAATAGGTTTGTGTATCTTCAATAGGAAGGCTGTAAAGAATAACCTCCGCTTTAACTCTGCTATGTAACATAGCAACATCGCGAAAGGACTGTGGAGTAGGGATTCTCGTTCTGGAGAGGTATTACTGTGCATTTGTAAATGAATATCAAAGGCTTTGCCCTTTTTTGAAATTAAATATGGATAAAAAAATCACACCATCCCCCGATTTTTGCTTTGTTTAAAGTGAGCTCTCCCTCCACTTTCATCACACTTGAACTTCTTCACATTCTATCCGCTGATTTTATTTTGTAAAACGCACTACATCTAAATGGCAGATCTGTAACTGAAAACGGGATTTTTTCCATGTTGGGCACAAGAGAGGACAATATAGATTTATGCGCATTTTTTCATGGATCGTAAATATTTTCTCAATGCACAAGCGAATCAAATAACACATAATCATGCATTCCTAGGAACACAATTTACCTATAGTGAAAATGCATATTTTTTCTCTGCTATTAGAAATTATGCTCAATAAGTATGCGAGCTAGAGACTAAATTTCAAAAGAAATTGAACAGTAGTTTATGCTACACATAATGCATAATTTGCCTATTTGTTAATAAGCACAATATTTCAGCGGTTTGAAAATTATGCGGCATATCTGCTTGTTTTTAACGAGCGGAATGACTCAGGCAGTAGCGTCTGTGGCCCGCATTCGGGAGGTCGCGGGTTCGATCCCCGCAGACAACCTTCCTGACCCATGGGTTTCTTCAGAGGTTTCCCTGGGTCACTAGGCGAATGCTGGGAAGGATTTCCATATCCTCCAAATTTCTTGTCCCTCCATTTCGTTACATTAATCTTTTCATTTCACCCTTCATCCTGTTACATTTCTTTCAGCGCATGCTTTTGGAATGGACTGCTGCCCAGGTCTAAGTTCTATATTCCCCTGAAGAGCAGGCTAGATTTGCATGACTACCAAATGGTCAATGCTGACCTTGTTGCATTCAGAGTACGAAGTGTTGCCTATCTCCAAAATAATTAGGAACAGGTGAACCAACTTGTATAAACATTCAAAATTGTATCTGTGCCCAAAATAAAGCAAAAATGTGGGCAAATCCATGAAAACCGACCTCTCTAGCCTCATTAAGCAAAAATAAATTAAACTTTATAGCAGATGAGCGCTACGAAATGAGACAACCCTTCGACTGTATTGCAAATGTCGTTATTTTGTAGTGTTTAACGCCCGCTTATACTCCTACGGCACCGCAGGCGGTCACACTGATGATACGTGGAATGAAGATGGAGCACCGGTGGAATGAGATGGCGGGGGAAACCGGAGAACCCGGAGGAAACCCGCCCCAGCGCCGCTTTGTTCACCACGAATCCCACATGCGGTTGCCTGGGATCGAACCTGGGCCACTTTGGTGAGAGGAAAATGGTCTAACCACTCGGCTAAGGCGCGGCCGTGTTTGTCGAACATTGTAAGAGTAAAGTAATCAAAGTGTAGGCATTTTTGTTTGACCACTTCTGTTGATCTTGAGGTCAGCATTCGCACTGTAATTACTACTTCTATGTATTTCAAACGTAACACCTTAAATAGCATCGACCTATACAGTTTATAAGCAGCTGTTTTTTCTTCCACTTTATACTTATTTTATTCAATATTAGTGGGCTTGTACATTCAAGGTTTCTTTATAAACCTCCAATACCAATTCATTTTCTATACTTCTGCTATGAGTATTATTAAATTGTTGTAAAATAATCTACAAAATATTAATGATGAATCCTTCCTTTTACACGATAGAACTGCAGTTTCGTAAAGCCCTAGCGCCATGTCGGCAATTTCGATAAAGTAATAATGGACAACGTCCCCAAATATTCATTGAAATGGATAATAAACATCGATGAGTGTTGTCTTTCTGGTTTCCTTAATCTCCGACCGGCATCCTTCTAAATTCTGAAAATGCTGCATAGCCTCGATAAATATATTTTAGGAACGAGAGCATTAAGGTAATGTTAATGTGATCTTAGATAAGTAGAATCATATAGTTTTAAACCTTAGTACTTCTCTCTGATGCCACGATTATTTAATAACAAACTTACAAACTGCTGACATCAACATTTAACGAAATAGAGCAAAACTTAGGCTATTATTGTTATTATTCTTATATATATTTTGCAGAAAGTGACAATGCACTTGATTACAACATACATAGGAACACTCGTACAAGAAAACAGTTTCTACACAAGCCGTATTACAATTTTGGCACCCAGAAATGTCACCACGTATATCTATTGAGTTTGAATAAAATTTACTGAAATGTTTGTTACGAGCAACTATCGCACATCCTGCAAATTTTTGTGGTAATGAATAAAACACTAACTGAACAAATATATGTCTTTTGCAAATATTATACCATTATAAGCAGAAAACGATGGTAACTTGTTTTGCTGCTTCTTATGTATTCTCAGTGTTAAATAAAGAAGTATTAGAAAACCTGTGTGCGTGTGTATTTGAAGAGCATAACTCATAAATAAAATGTTGGATAAACACTAAATGTTGTATTTAAGTTTACTATCTTCCAGAAATGGGGCACGAAGGTTATCGAGAATCACAGACTACCATTTATTTTTTGTTCTCTCAAATTGGTTCTAAAACAATTTGATAAAACATAATTTTAAAATTATTAACTTGACAAATAAGATATATCTTGCACTTTATGGTAATAGCCTACAAAGTCTTATTTCAGAAGGAATATAATTTTACACAAATGGTAAATGCAAAGGGAGACACAAAGACCTACTGTACATAAAATGTAGGCCTCTTTAGAACAGAAAATTGATTTCAAATAGCTTTTTTTTTTTTTTTTTTTTTTTTTTTTTTTTTTTTTTTTTTTTTTTTTTTTTTTTTTGTGGCAGCAGACATTTCGGTTGTATCCGTTGCTATTGATTTTAACTGTCTAATTTGTCAGTTTTAAGTTTTTTCACAATTCTCTTGTCTCTGGCGATGTCCTGAAAGAGTATGGAATTTCAAGGCCAGTGTATGGCGACACACTTTCAAATATTTCCCGCCTCATGTGTCCCCTTGTATGTGTAATGAAGTGTGTAATAAACTATTTCTTCAAATATCAATATCGATTGACGTGAGGCAGATAGAAGAATAAGATTATGCATGGATAGTTTGAAGAAGCTGAAAAATGAAAGATAATGGATGTCTTACACTATTTGCTATAAATAAGTAATAACAATAACTATTTTATATTTCAAGGAGTTCACAAGGAAAGCCCAAGCCATCAATGAATGTATAATCTTTTATCACTCTATAAAGTGTTTGTATTCTGGTATCCAGACCTTGTAAATATTTTTAGCACTTTAATAATTTAAGAACTGAAATTATGTGTTTACGTATATCGCAAATAAAGTGATATTCAGTGAAGAAAGAAAAATCAGTATGGTGTTCACAATTTTGTCTACTTATGGTATTAATGCAAAGTTTTAAATAGGTCACTGCAATTTACTGTACACAGTCATAGACCACAATTCACTAATAGGGACAAGCTCTCTGGTAAAATTATTCCCGTGCTGCATGTGACGTTATTGCGAGTAGACAACGTCTACAGCAGGCATAGTAAATGTTGTTCTCCTGAGACAGCGCCTGAACTGTGACGCAACTTCCACGACACAACATCCCTCTCCTCCCTGAACACCCTCCCCTAGCTTAGGCAGCGTTATCAGCGTTGGCTCAGTCCGTTATCCGAGTACTGCGTGTTCTACTGATAGTACCGTTTTCAAAATCACGAAAACTGCATTTATGGCTTAATGAGAGGAGAAATATGTTGTCAGGGGTAAAAACGAGAACGTGCGATGTTTATTGTGCTCGAAAGTGTAAATGGGTGTCAACAGCAGTAATATGCCATGACATTATGTGAAGTGTCGCAGAGATCATGCTGCGATATCGGGTAAGTTTGTTACCGACTTAGTGTGTAAATTAATGGTAATTCAAATTGAATTATACAAGATATTAGGGACTTCCCACACGAATGTAATAGTCATAATTTGATTTCCTATACAACTGCAGTTGTACATGAATAAGTGTGTGGTCGATTATTATGGCGATTTCATTTTAGGATAGGAACGGATAACAGCGTTGCGGTGCTAAAAGAAGCACACTCTAGCAAATGTGACAGACGTGACGATATACGAACTCCGACTATGATTTAAAAGCAGTTGCTTGCAAGCTATCATATAGTTTGGAAAATCGGTAAAGCAATGAAATCTTTTATAGATACGGAATTTATAGTCATATGTGATGTCACCAATATAATAATCCCCAACAAGCAGATTCAAGTTCTCAAAATACGTTTGCCTCCTATAATCGCCATGAAGTAATTTAAAACTATATTCAAAATGAAGTTAACGAGTTTGTTAGTTACACTGTAGAACTGGATAAGACAACAGAGATAAACGACAAGGCTTAGTTAGTAGTTGTGGTGTAAACGAGGATCTTCGTGTACTTGGACTGCTTTTGAACCTTACAACCCTTAAGGAGCAATCAACAGAATAAAAACTGTTAGAAACATTGAAAGATACAGGAGAAAAAGGCCGAGACTTGAAAAGGCAGATATCAGCGATGATAGAAGAGAAAATAAGGGTCTGGTGAGGAGATCAAAGCAATTATTTTAAATGTTACAAATACCTGAAAACGCACGCTTTTTCCATTGTATTGTTCATCAGGAGGTACTGTATGGAAAGACTGTGAATGTAAAACAGGTACTAATGGATATTGTTGTTAAGATATTACCAAAATTAGTTCCTTCAATCCAGAGGTTTAGAGTTAGCTTCCCAGTTGGCGTTGGAAACTTTCTTTAACCAGAATAATTCCTTATCCCCCACAGCGTCTGGCGAATGTGAGTGTGTTTAATGTAAAAACAATAAAAATCAATGGTAAAATATGGCAATAACATCAATTGTTTCTCAAGTCAAAAACCCCAGATATGATCAAAGAAGTTACATGAAACTGTGAACAGTTCCTTTTAATTATAAATTGAACACATTACAATCGAGAAGAAAAACACGCTCAACTGATAGCTTTCATACACAATTAACACTACCACTACTTATGTGGCAACCCCAAATTTATGGTATAGTGACTATGGCATAGTGAAAGGAAATGAAATAAAATTTAAAAAAAAAAAAGATAATAGGTATTTGTCATGTCGTAAAAAGGTTTAAATCTTCGTTCTCTATTTATTTGCTGCAGACACTACTGAGCAGTAGTCTGTTTATTCAACGCGTGTGCAGCTGCTGCTCAATGTACGCTATCCACAGCTATGTTTAGACGCTGGTATGTATGAAGTTGATAAACGATAGGGAATAACATGTGAATTGTTACGTAAAACAAAAGTGAGTAGAGAAAAT
Source organism: Tenodera sinensis (assembly GCA_030765045.1). NCBI lineage: Eukaryota > Metazoa > Arthropoda > Insecta > Mantodea > Mantidae > Tenodera > Tenodera sinensis. The sequence goes on along the minus strand of CM060962.1, from coordinate 174,453,388 downwards.
AGTATGAATGTAATACGTTGAATTTCTGTTTCAAACATACAGAAAATTGTATGACTTATTTCTAGAAGAGTGAGTAGAGAAACAGTTATGTGTTACCCAAAAGCAAGAAGAGAAAAGTGAGAATGTAGTATGCAGCATTTCTATTTCAAACATGCAGAAAATTGTATGACTCATTTGTAGAAGAGTGAGCAGAGAAAGAGATGTGAATGTGTTACCTAAAAGTGAGTAGAGAAAACAGTATGAATATAATATGTAGCGTTTCTATTTCAAACATACAACAAATTGTATGATTTCTTTGTAGAAAGAGATGTGAATGTGTTGCCATAAAGTGAGAGGAGAAAACAGGGTGAATGCAATAGCATTTCTATTTCAAACATACAGAACATTGTATGACTTATTTTAAAAATGGGGATAAAAGCGTTTTTGCTGCAAAATCACGTTTTTTATGGAAAATTGTTTATAGAAGAGTGAGTAGAGAAAGAAATGTGAATGTGTTACCTAAAAGTAAGTAGAGAAACCTCTGTGAATGTAATATGTAGCAACTCTACTTCAAAGATACAGTAAATTGTATGACTTATTTGTAGAAGAATGAGTAGAGAAAGAGATGTGAATGTGTTACCTAAAAGTGAGAGGAGAAAACAGTGTGAATATAATAGCATTATCGAATCCGGGTCCTCTGCACCAGAGGCACGCGCGCTACTAACTGCGTTACGGAGGGTCATAACAGTACTAGCATGTCAAATAAAGCACCAAACATAAGAACTCCAAAATAATTTAATTTTTGACTCACTAAACTGGATCGTGTAAAAATTTACAATATTAAATCTAAAGAAGTTTTTGTGTCACTAAGCACTAGAACCTTCACATTGCTCCGGACCTTAGAATGGGTGGAAAACACCTTTCTAGTTTCAGATTATAAAGTAGCTCGAACTCACAAGAGATTATTCTTGTGATGCTTTGAAGAAAATTTAGAACATTCTTAAGGTTAGCATTTTCATGTGGAATATTCTCCTTTCTTACTGCCGTTTTCAGAATCTCTCTGGTCATAAAGCTGATCACGTCATAAAGCCGATGTCTTGCACATTCTCCACAGGTTAAAAAAATAAATAAGAGGAAACTTATGCGAGACATTGTTTGTATTCCATATCTCCATATGGCATTTCATCTTCACGTGCCTGGAAAAAGAAAGGAAGAAAATTTTTATGATTTAAGTAAGCAAAATGCACCCATTGTTAACACTAAACAATATAGAATTACCAAAATAATTTATAGACCCATGTGTTATTTGTTGACTACATGAAAGCATTCGATAAAGTTATACGGCAAAAACTATGGGATATAATGACTGAAAACGGATATCCTCAACATTTAATTTTAATGATAAAGAAAGTGTACTAAGGGACTTGTATTAGCATGGACAATGATTTTAAGACAGAAACTTAGGTGTCGCCAACCTTTTTAATATTTATATTGATGCAGCAGTTGCCGAGTGGCAAGCACAGTTGAAAGTGGATTTTAAGTTAGGACGAACGATTCTAAATGCAGTCCTGTATGCAGATGATCAGGTCATTCTGGCAGATACTGAAGACAGGCTACAAGTAGATTTGTGCCAACTCGACAAAATAATGTCAAAGTACAGTTTGATTATTTCAGCAGAGAAAACGAAAGTAGTGGCTTTCATTGGCAAATACCAACTGTCAAAACTGCTCCTGAGAAACAAAGTGCTAGAACAAGTGAAATATTTTAGCTACTTAGGATGTGATATTTCATATGAATACGATAGGGGTTTAAAGAAAAGGTAGGAATATAAATGTCAAAACATATGTGGCACATAACTCACATCCTCCAAACCATAGGATATATTTGGAAAACTGAGGAGACTATTTCATCCTGAAGATGGCCATGGAGTCTACAATGGCCGAAAGCTCGACCTTTATAAATCTGACACGGCTGATCACCCGTGAAGCCTTGATCCATAATGTTCGACGTGAAAAGCTTCAAATCTTATATATGTGGCACTATAAAACAAACCCTGAAAAACAAAACAAGAAGAGATACTATATTGAAATTTTATAAAACTATGGCAGTGCCCATTATATCTTATGGAGCCGAGACCTGAACCTTAAACAGAAGTGATAGAAGAATAATTGGAACGGCTGAAATAACATTTTTGAGGTACCTAGCTGCCTGTAGTCTCGAAGATCATATCAAGAGTGAAACAATAAGAGAGCAACTAAAAATATTTAATTTAAATAACAAAATTAGGAGGTACAAAATGAAGTGGCAAGAGCATATCTCCTGAATGCCAGAAGAAAGACTAACCAAACAGGCCTTGCAGTACAAACCAGTTGGTAGGAGAAAAGTTGGAAGACCGCGGAGACGCTGGGAAGATCCCTTCTGAGTCGAAACAGGTCTATCTGGCCTATCTTGAGGGTTGATGTTGAGGATGGGAAAAAAAAAAAAAAAAAAAAAAAAAAGGAACTTGTAATTAGACGACCATTAAAAGCAATAAAAGTTAATTATCATAGTTGCACCTATATAATACCATGCATTTCATTTACAGCCGGGCGATTAATGGCGCAATGCGTAGCTCACTCGCACTTCAGTAACCTCAGTATATTCCGCGGTGAATGACCCTGTCAAGGTTACCTTTATCAGCTCTGTTATACTGTGTCATTTGTTGCCTTCTGTTTGTGTTGAAAAGAAAATTGTGTATTTAAAAAATGGACGTTCATTCAATTTATGAAATGAATTACATTACATCATTCTTATTAGTTCACTGAAATGCAGGCTTGGGCAAAGAAGTTTTACATGCGATACATACATAAAAATCGAATCATGTAGAGAATCTCAGGAGAAATTTCCCGGTATTCCAGTTCTAGAAAGAGAGATTGTTAGATGCCTGGTTGCTAAGTTCAGAACAACGGGATCACTCAACGTAACAAGCAAAAAGAAATGTTTCAATGGAGGAAAAAATATGATGTGTTACACTCCCATGACTTTCTCTACTCTTGTATAAGCTCCTTTTGCAAACGCTTATCCTTTTAGCTGCTTTTTGATAACTGGGATAAAAATTTGTAGAAATTGTTTTATTGCACGTTTTCTTGTAGGTAGGGGATTAGGAGGAGATGTAGGTTTAAGGGTACTCAACTACATCAGCGTCCTTAAAAACAATTCATGGCAAAAAGCCAGATATAAACTGCAATAAAAAAATAAAATTTCTAGTAAAAAAGAAAATATACATAAATATGCACAACAGAGTGCCAAAAGCCAGAATTGAAACAAAGCGATAAATATGTCAAAATAGTATAAAAACAAGATATATGAAGTTTTAAATTCTCAAACTCATGTTACTCTCTGAGTTACAAGAAAACCTTTTCGACGGCTTGTTTGTCGTCCGCCAAGACCTCTGCAAGTCTGGCAGGCAGCTTCAGAGAGTCTCGAAAGTGCGCTAAAGAGGAATAGGTACTTAACAACATTTGACGGATTGACAAAAGGTTGTCACACAGTGGACAAAGAGGAGCAGGGTCCTGTTTAAAAAGGCAACCATGCGAAATATTTCAGTGGTCAATGCGCCACCAGGCCAAGTTAACCTCCTCGAGACGAGATAGGCGAGAGGAAGTTATCTAGCTTATCGGAAGTTCTTTCACTTCTCTAAGCATATTAGTATTACCACAGACAGCTGACCACTCTTCCTGCCAGGACCGCTCTCTGCACTACAAGCCTAAAGCCTATCCGTATGTCTGTGTGCCTTTGAACAGCGTTAACTCAAACACGAAAAGTCGGTTAAACATCAAACTGGGTATTTAAATACAGCATTATCCGAGGGTGCCACACAAATATTTCCAAGAAAATCTCTCAATCCTGACTACCAATTATAAGGTACATTTTTTTAGAAACTTTGGTTTTCGAAAAATTGGACAACGATTTTCATTAAAACGCCATATACCTATACGATATTTTTATGACAAATGAAATGTACTATATTGAATTTTCTGGAAATGTCCTCGAAGTCCTCTTTATTCTGGATGACTTTTGTCGTGTAACGGTGTTTTGCACACACGACTATAGATTTTGGGATTGTAGGTAAGCCCCGAGCCTTAACTCGAGAACAAGGCAGCTCAGCAATTAATAAGGCACAATTCAAAGGTGAGAAGAAGTTTATTAGTAAAACTCGAAGAAATTGGTAAAGTCCTCGTTGAATACTGGCAACAGGTCTGCCAGCGTTACACAGACGACGTTCAGGACATAAGTAACATCAAATCATTTCCAACGGGGTGTCTTATAGCTTTAGGGCCGTTAACTCCCCCGTTGGGATAATTGCTTACGCAGCACAAAAAATAAAACAAGGTCCACACACTTTCTAGGCTGACTCATATAAGAGCGTTAAGTTATTTATGTTTTCCAGTTAAAAATAATTACAAAGTAAACATGGACGAGGGATGGTATCATATTACTTAGGGATGCTTTACGTTGGCATGTCACAGAAGTTGTATTTCTATACGACACCTCCCCCCTTAAGAAAAAGGTTGTTGCTGTCTTATGACAAGCTCAAGCTTTTGAGAACATCCACCCCTTGGAGGCAACATCTTCTTTTGCCTTTAGCCTGGAGGACCTGCGAAATTCTACTGGAGACGGTAGTATAATCTCCTCCTCAGGTGCAGACCCCATTTCAAAATCCTGATCTGACCTTTCAGGCTGTGAAGTTATTACAGGTAACCTTTGATAACCCTGTCCATCAATCAGTATCTGCGATCTAGCATTTGTCCCGCTGTTCACATTGACGTTAACTAAGGCTCTCATATGTTCACCTACTGAGTCAGTACACTTCTTCGGTGGACATTGCTTAAATAACCAGGTGCTACAATCTCTACAACACTTACAATAACAACAACTACATATCCAAATCACAAAAATAATACACATACATAATACATAACTCCAGCCAGAATATACAAAATCTGACCAATCCCTTGGTCTATTGGCTTCCTTTGATTCCTGTTCTTTAATTAATTTCTGCACTTCGTCTATTTTATAACCGGCCAATTTCAAATCCGTCACTGAAGACATTATGTTATGTAGAGGAAGGGTTAAAGGAATTTTATGAATTTCTTCTTGATCAGGAAGTGTTACACAACAATCGGTGTCCAAAGGAGAGAAGGGAATAATGTCTTCATTGGTATTGTTTGTCTCAAAATGGGCCAGTGGATACAACACACTTCTTGCTGTTAACCCTTTACATAATTTACCTAAGGACACTAGTCCTCTTCCTAAAGGTCTATGAGATTCACTTTTCTCATTACAAATAGTTGTAAACAGTTCAACTTGCGGTGCCACATATAACCATTCATTACTCATATATAATGGTATCCAAAGGGTGTGAGCTAAAGGTAAGTACTTTACATTACAATTTTGAGGTAATTCTTGGGTGTTTGGATGTAGTAATGTGGCTATACAATCCTGACCTGCAACATAAGTCAGAATAGGCATCGCTTCTGAACACACCTAGGTTAACTTATTTGGATTATGACACTTTTCCAAGTCCATTACTGTTAAGTATCCATATTGTTGTCGTAGATTGTCCACAAAAATATAGTCTTTCGGATAGGCAATGAACTTTGCAGTCAAATTTGATTGCATAAGCACTGGAAATGACAATATTTTATACAACTGATATTGTTTCTCATGCAACAATGGTATTTTTGTAACATAAACCAACATTGATCCCTGAGTATAAATTGTTGGCTGGATCAAGGACAAAAGTTGTGAAGAAGGGAAAGGAGGGAACATCGTTAGATCTGGCATGCTTTCCTTTTTTAAAAGCTCTCTTATCTTTTGCACTGTGATAATTTGAGGCTGTAAAATTCCTTTATGTGAATTCAAATATACGTTAATGAGAAGATCGAAAGTGTTTTGACACTCTTCAATCCCTCTTTGAATCTGTTGTATTAATTCATTTATTACCATACTTGTCTCCAGTTCATAACGTAAAGCTGCATTTTGTTTTGTTGTTTCTAATGACAACTTCTCTATTACTTCCTTAATTTTATTTTCATTTAATGCTACTTCTTTAACAGTGGAATTCATAGTGATCAGTGTAGATTTTAAAACAAGCATCTGTTCCGAAGCTATTCGCAAAAAATCCCTATGATCTGATTCTAAATGTCTTATGTGTTTAGCATAATTTTGAAGTTCATCTTCAGTAGCTGTTCCAAAAAGAAGATTTAATGCACTACCAATGAAATTTAGAGGGCTGCGCTTGCGTCTAACATTTTTATTCAACCCTATCAAATCGCCTAAGACATCTTTTAGCCTGTCTATCACTTTACGTTTTGAATGAAGATACGGAATGGAAGGTTTACAATCGGTATACATATACCATGTTTCATTTTTTACCTTTTCACATGTTTGTATCAGAACTGTAATCTGTTGTTTTGTCTTTCTCCACAGCTGTTTTACAGGTTCTAAATCTACATATGTTAAGAAACTCCACTCTGCTGGATAGGAATACAATGTTCCTACATGGTCGTAGTAAACGCCTGCCTGATTGCTAATTACTTTTACCTGAGCTTTTATCTCTTGTTCTTCAACAACTGTTCCTAACGCTTCTCCTTGAAGCTGTTCCTAACGCTTCTCCCTGAAGCTGTTCCCACCACCACAATAAAACGATCACCTTGATCAAATAACTAACCCTCATCTTCCATCGCACCTGCAAAATAAGGTTTGGTCCTATTAACATTACTTTCGATTGTCCTTTTAGCTATTATTCCTACCTTTTTCAACGAAACATTTGGGCCCTTTACCTCGGTCACTTCATAAGGTCCGTTCCATAAACGATCTAGTTTCTTTCTTTGCTCATTATATACTAACACCAAATCTCCTTTGGCATATTTCCTTGCCTGTATAGTTTCATTAAATTTTTTTTACACTGTTTTTCTTTCCGCTCCTGTAAATTAGACCTTGCTTGTTGCCATGCTACTTGGAATTTCTGTTTAATTTCTCTCACTAAATCATCGTAATTATACAATGGCTGAGGCTCTCTTTGCAGTATCCCTGGCAGATTTGCCCTTCTACCAAATAACAATTCATAAGGTGTATACTTGGTTGCAGTATGAGGGGTTGTGTTATATGTGAAGCTTGCAAAATTAACCCATTTATCCCAGTCAGTTTGTAACTTGTTTCCAAAACAACGCAAATATTCTACAATAACCTTATGTGATCTTTCCAAACTTCCATTGGTTTCTGGGTGGTAAACACTTGTGTGCAACTTCTTAATCTTAAGTAATTTGCAACAGTCTTGAAATACCTGACTCATAAACTGAGATCCTTGATCTGTTAAAATCTCATCAGGAATCCCATACCTAAGAATAATTTCATTCACAAATTTATCCGCCACAGTGTTTGCACTCTGATCTATCATGGGAATTACTATCAAATATTTAGTCAAATTGTCCTGACATGTTAATAAATATTTATTTCCTGAATCTGAAGTTGACAATGGACCTACAATATCCAAGTACACCTTATTCCAAGGTTGTGATTGTGTGTCTGTTATTTGCAATTCAGCTTTAGTGTTTGGAAGTGTCTGTTTGTTTAGTTGACAAGTCGAACATAGTTTTATGTAATTCTCTACATCCTTAAACATATTAGGCCAACAAGTGTACAATTTTAACCTTTCATATGTTCTTTGAATACCCTGATGCCCTCCTATAGGACATACGTGCATCTCTTTCAGTAATCTCTGCTTTCTTTCTTTAGAAATTTCTTCCTCTGTTTTTAGAACAGCATTAATTTCTGGAAGGGGATACCTACTAAGCGCATCTGCGTTTACATTTTTGCTACCTGATTTATGCACTATTTGAAATTCATATTCTTCCAATAACAGTCTCCATCTAAGAAGTCTCGAACTCGGATCCTTAACATTAAAAATCCATAAAAGAGGTTTATGATCTGTTACCACTGTGAAATTTCTTCCTAGTAAGTATGGACGGAAATGCTTACAAGACCATACTATAGCTAGTAACTCTTTCTCCACTGTGCTATAGTTTATTTCTGCGTCATTCAATGTCCTACTTGCGAAAGCAACAGGCCTATCGCTACCAATTTTCCCTTGACTTAGAATACTCCCAATTGCATAATTACTCGCATCAGTTGTCAAAACAAAGGGTTGTGTAAAGTCTGGAAATTGCAATACTGGATATTCCAACAATTTACCCTTTAATTCCTGAAAGCTTTGTTCCTGCCTTTCCGACCATTCCCATTCTGTTCCTTTCTTTAACAAATCATTAAGCGGTTTAGCAATTTTGCTAAATGCTGGAATAAATTTTCTATAATAACCTGCCAAGCCTAAGAACGACTTTATATCTTTGGGTGTCTTAGGTTTTGGAAATTTACTTATTGCTTCAACCTTCTTCGGATCAGGATAAACACCTTCTGCAGAAACTACGTGACCTAAATACTGCAATTCGCTTTTAAGAAATTCACATTTATCTGGTTCTAATTGCATTTGATTTTCTCGCAACTTTTGAAAAACTTGTCTTAACCGAGAATTATGATCCTCCAAAGTTTCACCAAAAATAATTACATCATCTAAGTAAACCAAACATCTAATTCCAATTAATTCCATCAATATGGTGTTCATTAACCTTTGAAAAGTAGCGGGGGCTGATTTTAATCCAAAGGGCATTCTAGTAAAATGAAAGTGACCTTGACTGGTGCTGAAGCCAGTTTTTGCTTGGTCCTCTGGTGCTAAGGGTATTTGCCAATAACCACTTGCACAATCTAAAGCCGAAAAGTAACGAGACCTTCCCAATTTATCTAGAATTTCCTGTATGTTGGGTAGAGGATAGCTATCACCTACTGTCACCTCGTTTAATTTCCTAAAGTCAATACAAATCCTCCATTTTCTAGTACCCGAAGCATCCACTTTCTTTGGAACTACCAAAATTGGAAAATTCCAAGGGCTCGAACTCGGGACTATAATGTCCTGGTCTAGCATATCTTGCACTTGCTTATTTACCTCCTGTTGGTGCTGTTCTGGTATTCTGTAATTCTTTAATGTGATATATCTACCAGGTGGTAAAGATGGTGTTGGGATGTGATGTGTTATTGCCTTAGTCTCTGTAAGCCTATCCCCTGGTAACCTAAATATATCGTTATATTCCAAACAAATTTCTTTCAACTCTTCTAACCCCTCTTTTACATGTGCAACCCTTAACTTAGAAAGCAGTAGTTCGTTTCTCCCTTCCTTCCTTATTCTAATTTCTTTCCCTTTTATATCAGACTTTGTCAATTGCGGAGTTACTGCCACTATTCTCTCATCTTCATTTAAATTAACTATTAAACAGCAAAACTTTCCTCCCTTACAGTTTACAATGCTTTCAGCACAAACTAAATTATCACCTACTTCCTGTTTCTTACAGTACCTTACACCTTGCTCTGATGTATTAAACTCTACTAAAACTTCACTCATCGGTTTTATTTTTATTGCCGCATGCTTCCACGGGACCCTTAATTCACCTTTGTGTGCCTCTAACCAATCCCTTCCTAGTAGCAGGTCTAATTTTTCAGGTAGATGCGAAACTACATAAAATTTATGATTCGGCCCAAACATTACGTTGCTGAAACTTATTTCTGCGCATCCAAAAACCTTGAACCTTTCCCCAGTTATTGTTTGAAAACTAACTTCCTCTTTCTTTATTTTCTTTGACCGCAATGCTTCTTGTCTTACCAGAGAGACTGCTGACCCTGTGTCAATCAGTGCTTCTCCATAACCCTTCTTTAAATCATTACTTAATACAAAAACTACGTAAGGATTTTCCTGTAGCCCATTAGTAACATTAAATTTATTTGCTAGGTTCTCTTTCACACCTATTTTGCTTGCTAGGTCCTCTTTCATACCTATTTTGTTTGTTAGGTCCTCTTTCATACCTATTTTATTTGCTAGGTCCTCTTTCATACCTATTTTGTTTGTTAGGTCCTCTTTCATACCTATTTTGTTAATTAGGTCCTCTTTCATACCTATTTTGTTTGTTAGGTCCTCTTTCATACCTATTTTGTTTGTTAGGTCCTCTTTCATACCTATTTTATTTGCTAGGTCCTCTTTCATACCTATTTTATTTGTTAGGTCCTCTTTCATACCTATTTTGTTTGTCAGGTTCTCTTTCACACCTGGGTTGCAACCTTTACTTTCATTTGGACTTACCACAGGTTGCACAGGTAGCCCTACTGCCTGTTTCCCTGTGCGAGACATTCCCTCGTCTCATGTCCAACTTTACGGCATGCCATGCAGTAGGCCTTCCCTCTGCATTCTTTAGCAACATGCCCCTGTTTACCGCACCTAAAACACTCTATAGGTGCTATCGCGTGAACCCCTGACGGTCCGCGCCTCACGTTCTCAGGCCTGCTCTTCACGCCCATGCGAGCACCCTGGAACTGGTGGGAACTGTTACTTGCCATTGCCCTTCTTTCTCCGTAATAACCCTTAAATTTTTCGCAAGACCTTTGTGCACTTTCCTCTTCTACTGCTAATTCTATTAATTGTTTCATCGACATTTGATCGCATTTCACCCTAACTATAGTCTTAACTTGCCCATCTGCCAAACCTTGTACAAAACATGCTCTACTTAAATGCACTATTATATCTCTGCCTCCCATTTTCCTATCATAATTCCAATTATTCATTATTTTTGAAGTGGATCGTATTAAATCGGAGGTCATCTTTTCTACTCTTGCACCCCACTGAGTTACATTTTCATTGTGTGTCTGCTTGCTAGTAAACAACTTATTAGCATAATAATCTAACGTTCTGTGAACTGCATAGTGCGTTTCTAATTTTTCTTTAACATTTTCCCAGGTAGCCCCCGCAGCGGGCATTTCCTTGAAGTTTAAAGTTACTTTAGCATCTCCAGTAATTCTAGCTAAAACAAATTTCAAAAATGTAGGATGATCTGCTGGAGACAAAATGCTATAAGCATTTTCCACATTGTCTATAAATTCCTGCAAATCTTTTGGATTTCCGTCAAATTTTGTTTCCAATAATTTAACTGCAGTAGCTACTGACACGAAACTATTCGTTTCTTCCACCTCATCGTCCGGTTCTGTCGGAAGTTCTACTCTACTTCTACTTGCGAAAGACATGGCAAGGGTTACTTAGCCTGATTGTCTACGATTAACACAATGCCAGATTTAACGATGGTGAGGACTTACTTGGAAAGAATGGAGTCTCGCCGTCCCTCGGGACTGTCCAGGTGTAGTTGTCACCGCGAAGAAGGATAGCTGCAGGCTTGCTGAGTAGATCTGTGTCCCCTCGAGGACCCCAGCTGACAACCAGAGCCCAGGCTTGTTGACGAGCTCGACACCAGAAGGCGGACGGGCTGCGCCGGCCTCCGGCTAGAGGAAGCAAAGACGTTCGGAGGTTCGTGGGCGCCGTCCCTCCTGAAGTACTGCAGGTCTTCCACCTCGATGAAAGATCTGCGAAGTTCTAGAAGATGAAGATGAAGGTCTGATTCAGCTCTTCAGAAGACACCCTGAATCAGGAAGAAGTTCAGTCGAAGTCGAAGAAGTGCCGTCTTCTTGATTGCTTCGCCTTGTAATCGCCTTGTAATCCCGCCGCTGCCACCAGATGTCGTGTAACGGTGTTTTGCACACACGACTATAGATTTTGGGATTGTAGGTAAGCCCCGAGCCTTAACTCGAGAACAAGGCAGCTCAGCAATTAATAAGGCACAATTCAAAGGTGAGAAGAAGTTTATTAGTAAAACTCGAAGAAATTGGTAAAGTCCTCGTTGAATACTGGCAACAGGTCTGCCAGCGTTACACAGACGACGTTCAGGACATAAGTAACATCAAATCATTTCCAACGGGGTGTCTTATAGCTTTAGGGCCGTTAACTCCCCCGTTGGGATAATTGCTTACGCAGCACAAAAAATAAAACAAGGTCCACACACTTTCTAGGCTGACTCATATAAGAGCGTTAAGTTATTTATGTTTTCCAGTTAAAAATAATTACAAAGTAAACATGGACGAGGGATGGTATCATATTACTTAGGGATGCTTTACGTTGGCATGTCACAGAAGTTGTATTTCTATACGACACTTTGCATGACTGGTAAACCCTAAGACGCAGAACAAATGTTAACTACTACCCAGAAAATGTAGATCTTGTTAAAGCGCACATTTATGTAAAATAGATTTATCCTTTATTTTCATTCCCTTATTTTTAATTCGTCTATTTTTGTTCTGGAGTGGACCATTTCGGAAATATTATTTGTTATTTGTTTGAATTTTCCAGTTCTCATGCTTTTCTCAAATGAGAAGTCATTCGCATTTTTATGTCCTAGATATGCAAAGAAAACGGGATTTCAGAGGCATCACAAAGGGACCAACTTCAAAAGATTTGACCATCGCTTAACTTAAAGCCTACTGTATTCCCATTTTTCCTTTGCACCTACAAGTATATTAGTAATAAGATACATTTCTGTAAATGCTGCATTATTTGGAAAATCTGTATCCTCTTATATCAGCATTGCTTAAAACCTAAAGTACGTGGTTTCGATTGTTTCATTTTTCTGTTTCCTTAACTATGGATAATTGAATCATTATTACTTGAACGAATACATCATTTCAGCAACATTCACATCTGTCAGGCATAACATTTTGATTCGTGTGGATTTGATAGTGGCCGATTCAGGAGTGCGATAAACGCACTGGGCGTGTGTTTGGTTTCATCTGAGGTCAGTGCTGCCCTCGAAGCATACGCAGGTCAAATGTTTTGTTTACAGCTGAGGACAGTGCTGGCCTCAAAGCTCACGCCGGTCAGGTAGTACAAAGGCCACTGGTATGTGCAAGGATTAATCCCATCAGCTCAGTGTTGCCATTTACATTGCCGAAAAATGAACATTTTCACCAAAACTATTAAACCTACCGAAACGAAACCTGGCACTTAATGCTTCTTACACTTATATCTATTAGCCAGGTTATTCTGGCTGAAGCAGTACCTTGCAACATGTATACAGAATTTAAATAATTATATTGAGCGGGTCCATGAGGCCCGCATTCGGGAGGCTCTGGGTTCGATTCCTGAGGCTATTCTGATCGCGAATTTTTCTGGTTTTCTCTGATTAGCTAGCCAAATTCTGGGATTGTTTCTCTTCTGCTACGAAATTTCTTTCCCTCATTTCCTATCACTTTGCTTCCCCTTTCATGTTTCAGGAAGGCTTAGGGGCAGTGTCGGATATATGGCGCGTCACCTTAGACGCCGTCTTAAATTTCGTTCTCCGAAAAATCTCCTCCAGTGAAGAACTATGAAACCATGCTCTCAGGGATAGACAGCACTAGTTAAGTTGACTGTTAAGTTTAATGCAGTTATCAAGGTTTTATTTCAGGTGAATTACTGACTGTTTGAGGTTGAAGAATCAAAGTGTTTCTCAATCTTATCACTCGAAATTGTAGCTAGTGAATTATATCTACTAACTTCTGACATATCGAGACCTTACGGTTCAAAATAAGTGTTAATAATGATGATGATAATAGTGATAATAATAATAACAACAACAACAACAACAACAACAACAACAATAATAATAATAATAATAATAATAATAATAATAATAATAATAATAATAATAATAATAATAATAATAATAATAATAATAATAATAATAATCTACTTTTCGCAGATGATCAAGTTATAATTACCGAGGATACAGATGGTGCGTCATGTATGCTCAGGAAATTAGTGGAAGAGTGCAGTATATGGGGATTAGAAATAAATTTAAATAAAACTGAATATGTTTTGATGGGTTTAGAAGAAAGACTAATATGCAATACAGATGAAGCAGCACATGTTGGCTATTTTAAATATCTTGCGCCTATAATAAAAAAGGATGCAACAACTAATTTAGAGATCCAAAGGAGAATAACTGATGGGAAGAGGATTATAGGAATGCCCAATATTTTACAAATATTTTACATAGAACTAAAAAATTAATCTAGCAGGCATTATTCCGAAGTACATTACACGGTGCTGAAACTTGGACCATAAACAGAAAACAAGCAAAAAAAAAAAAAAAAAAATTAATGTATTTTCGGTGACGGTCAGCACGAAAATCCAGAAAAGATAAAGTTCGGAATAATAGAATAAGGGAAATTATGCAAGTTGACAAAAACATTTTGGAAATTGTAAAAGAAAGACGCCTGCAATGGTATGCACACGTGAATCTCAGAGGACTGGATACTCAATAAAATTCTTAATTGGAAAGTAGAGGAAAAAAGAAGAAGAGGGAACCTAGGGCATTCTGGATGGATGGCGTGAAAAGGAGTATGGAGGAAAATGCTACGGTCAGGAACTTCCTCTTTCATTAACGTAAGCCCCATCTACAAGCGTTACTCTCACCACCGTCCCTAGACAAATTAGCAATCCTAAAATTACTAATTCGTATCTGAAACGTGACTTTTATTGTGACATGCTAAAATTCCTAAAATTTCATTACTTCAGATCCCTTCTAGCCATCTTGGCAACAGTCTAACCCTTAACCAAATGGTTTTCTGGTCGACTGAAACCCTAGTTACCTAAGCCACTCTAATGATCTCCATCCACAAAATTTACACTGCCTATCTAGTGACAGGAACCCATTATGCATTGCTTTTACCATACGAAAGTTTAATTGCAATTATTTATAATTTTGGCCCGCTAATACCTCCGGTAAAAAACGTAACCCCGTGACACAACAGACCGTCCGGGCCAAGACCTACCGCTCGACCGCTGCGTCCCCCACCACAGGTGCCATGAGTGGGGTGCAGTGCTGGAGGAGAGACGTGGTCAGCACCTCTGTCTCCCACCCCCCGGCCGGTTATATAGCTTCTCGGACAGAATACCTCCAGTATTTCATTTTATTCCAAGGAAAGTACACATATGACTATGATATAACACTTCTGCAAACGGAAGGTAGACCTTAAAAATACGATGTGTGGCCCACATAACTTTTTCTACTCACTCTTATACAAACGCGTAGTCTTTTATCTAACCCATATGAATCGAAGTAAACATTTGTAAAACTGGTTTTATTACATATTTTCTTATAAGTAGAATAGGAATAATTAGATATTATAGGTACACTGGGAATAGGGGAATGCCGTAGGCTTAATCCTTTAAGAGCTGATCACTATGCGATGGCTTTATAATTCCACTCTCTTTGCATGGCCAGGAGATAAACAATGAAACACGACTTCTTGTTTGAGAAAAGTAAAAGTATTTTACAATTCAAACGAGATCTATGCCTCTTTTTACTTTCTCTACTGGTAAGTAGGGGAAGTATTGTATTGTAGTAAGGTTTTGTCTCTCTTACGGTTTATCAGTTGTGCTAAAATCATTCATAGCGACGAGAACGTCACAGACCAATCCTATAAAATTCAAGATCTACTTTCATTAGTCATGAAGATATCTTAAACATATTATTTTAAAAGAAATTATTTGAGGCAATTTTGGGAAAATCAGACATTTCAAAGTGCACAAACGTAGGAAGGAAGGTTGTTTTTCTAAAAATGATTATTTTTGGGATTCAGGGGACCTCAAAACGTCTATCTGCACTGAAATTTTGGTATGAAGTTTTTGGCAGAATGCAATATCTTCCCTACCCACTATGCACCTACTAAGAGAAAGTAAAAAGGAGTAACGTATTCTTAGTTGAGAAAAGTATAAATATTGGAAAATTCGAACATACAAATAAATTTCTGTATATGTTTGTGAGTAAATGTGGAGAAACAACATAAAGGCAGGGGAAAAAGCGATACTAAAATCTTTAAATAGCTCGTCGCTATGACTTTGAAATTCCATTGCCTTTGTATGTTCAAAAGATTTAAAAAAAAAGACGAATAACGACTTCCCGTTTTAGAAGAGTATAAAAAAAGAATACGAATACCTCGAAAGTGATTCACTCCACAAAAAATGCATTTGACATAAATTGCGTGTTTTAACGATATCTACATTTTTGTGCATTAAGACTTTGTCTATTTCTTACAGTTTATCATTTATGATATACTCAATCAAAATGACTTCTGAGGAAAATATCTTAATCATGTGGTATTTTCACCAAAACGTTAGCCACTTATGAGAAAATAAAATTTTTCGTCTAAAGGATAACCTGTTGTGGGGGCGATTTGCTGGAACATATTCGTGTCGTATTCTTGGAAGATGCTGAACTAAAATACCAAGTTTGTTATTTAACCGACTTTTCGTTTTTTCGTTTTTGAGTTATGCTGTTCACGCACCTTTTTCTAAAAATGCTTCTCCATATTTTCTTTATTCAGCGAGTCCTAACATATATTTTCGGTGAAATCTCGACATCCAATGTTTGAGTGCAATTTAATACTTCTACTTGCTATACGTAGTAGAGAAGGTAAACATGCAATATTTAGAAATTTCACCTATGGATGCCCTTAAGTGCTTTAGTTTGCAAAGATTATAAGCCAAAAGGTGCTTCAATGACTACTCCGTTCAATCCATTTCTGGAACTATAATTTATAGCAGGAACAGAAAGAAGGCGCAGGGTACTGCGATTTGTGTGAATAAAGTAGCAGAGAAAAGAGTGCCGAAGGGGGAGGAAAGAGGCAATTTGACAGGGATGAAGGGAGGAGTAATATTGCTTCCATCAAATGTTGCTTCATAACGTGAGGCAGACTGACTGGCAAATCGCCTTAACATTGTTTGCTGAGCCCGGATTGTTCATGAAGGGAAAGCTAGGGTGTTGCATAAGGCGTCTAATGACGCTATAAATCTTACAAAAAATATATTAATTTTATAAGCAAAGCCTTACTACGTTGGTTTTCCAACGCCATCCTCAATAAGAAAGAAAGAAGTAGGTAATAACTCAAGTCCTATAACTAATGGAAAGCTGTTGAATATCACTTAGTCGTTATAGATTTACATTGAATTATTTTCTATATGTTGATATTAACGCAGCATTATTGAGCAGAAACGAATCCATAATATAATAAATCTTTGAACGACACAGCACAATTTTGTGCTCAGCTCTCTTTGCTAGCAATTGGTGCCTAAATTAAAGGAAAAGGCAGTTCATTTTAGTGGTGTTTGATGTCCTTTTTAACTACATACGGCACCACAGAAGGGGTATACTAATGATACATGCAATGAAATCATATTTGGGAAAGGTATTGTGGGAAAGAAACCATCCAGGCCTACGTTTAGTGAGCTTCCCCAGCATTTGTAAGGTATGAGATCTGAGATAAACCTGAAAATTAACCTCAGTCAGGGAGGACATTTTGGCGGGATTTGAACCGCGGACCCTGTATTCACGAATCTGTGTCTTCGCAACATCCTCTACCCGTGTTGGTTTTAAAGTAGGTTAATCTGCTACAGAATACTAAAAGAGAGCACAAAGGTATGTCATTTTCTGGTTAATGACTGGACAGCAGAACTCTGACATGATTTAAGGGATATTTAATTGTTATATGCATTTTGGATTAATTTCTGCTCGCCATCTCCATGATAGCTGTGCATTTATACTTCATAGATGCCCTTTAAATCCTTCATTTGCAATGCCTATGAACGAACGGGTGAATATAAACACATAATAGGTTGATTGGAATTATAAATTGGCTGATCCATAGTCTGATCTCATGTACTGCAGAAGTATGTAAATCCCCCTAAGCGCGTTTGCTAGCTGCTCCGCAACAAGAAAAACATCTGAGCTTGCTCGTGTGTGTCACACAGGACTAAACGTGGATGCCAAAACTGAATTTAATTATTTCCTTATCTGTCTATTTCAATTTGGTTGTGAGCGATGTAAGCTCCAGGAAGATGAATAAAGTAATCCAAAAATGACTCGAGAAAACATTTTTGACTGGAAAATAGAAAGTTTTATGAAGTTGGGTGAGAAAAAATTATGGCTCTATGAACGAATATTAAATAAATCACAACTTTTTCAAAAAATCTGCCTTACCGTAGCAGGGGGGAGAGGCGATAAGTTCCCTTTGAAATAAAAAATAGATTTATCAAACTCGATATCTCTTTAGACTTCAATGAAAGCATCGCTTACTCCTCGTGTACCTATCTCCTTGTTTCTAATACCCTCAAATAACTACATTAACCTTTACGATGATGTATACATGCATCTATTAGTTTTAAGGCTTAAAATGTTTTTTTCAGAGGGTTGTTTGTCTCCTGATACTTTGTAACCTTATTGATGAAACAATCGCTTAAAATTTCCGCGTGGCTATTGAAAATAAAAGTGTAACGAAATGTGATATACGTAGATTTTAACTTATATAAACTCACTAATTAGCTGTGTGGCTAACAACAAACATTTTTGAAAGTGATTTTCAAAACCTCACTGTTGCTTTAATTTAATTGATAGCTATCATCATCATCATCTACATTTTACACGTGAATATGGAACATAAATAAAATATATTTCTTCAATAATATGAGAAAGAAAATAACAGTGCATCATGTTTGTGTTAAAAAGTGTGGACGTATGTATACATATGCGAGTGTTAATTAAAGACAGCCAATTTGTGTGTACGGCAGACTATAATATACGGAACAGACTATTGATAAACTCAGCTGCATGTTGGAAATATCGATTTGTGGAAACCGCGCAGCAATACGACTTGGGACATAGAAATATTCCGTTCCCCTAATGCACTGAATCATTTTTTCCATGGCTGTACATTATTTTTGTTAAAACACGAATGATTGAATTTAGAAATATATTAATGTGTTACATTCTCATAAGTTTCTCTTTCCGCTTTAGCTTACTTTTATATGTGTAGCTTCTTCAAGCTATTCTTGTGAAAACTTACTCTATTTCCTATTTACCTCATGTTAATAAAAATAAGCATTTGCAGAAATGTTGTAATAGCGCATTTCGTTGTTTGTTGTAGGTATAAGAGGAATACAGGAGACTAATTTCATAGCTGGAGTTCATATAAGTACTAGACTTGAAATTCTGTGCTCTTTCAATGACGTGCAATAAACTATGAATATTGGCAACGTTTTAAAAATGACGGAAGTATTAAAAATTTAAACAAATAATATCGAATATCTCGAAATTGGTGATACCACAAAACAGTCATCGTCGTCTCTAATGTTCTTATATGGTCCCATATATGAGGGGTAACTTCATTCCGCAAATCAGTGATTGGACCCATTTCTGAGGTAGAGGGACTCAGAGGGAGGAGGCTGTTACCTTCAATGGAAGGGTGATGATGAGAATGGCGGTGAACTGAGAGGACCTACAGCTTTTACCGAGAACGCCGAACCACGTTGGGCCATGAGGATATTTCACAAGAGTTAGCCAGAGTTGAGCGCTGGGATAGGGCCGACTTAAAATCACCATCCCAAAGCCGGGAATTGAACCACGAGCTGCACACGAGAGCCACGCAGGAAACCACTGAGCTACCCCGCCGCCCCAACCACCACAAGTTAGTTATTTGAAATAGATTGTGTACTTTAATATCTACATTTTGTGTAGTACATTTCTGCCTATATCTTATTGTTTAGCCCTAAAATGATAAGAGGAGTTTATAGACTGTTCCCAAAAAATGCAAGA